>JAQZBX010106806.1:0-10713 GCA_029593785.1 Cabassous unicinctus
ACCTGCAGTAAAGGTAACCATTTGGGTAATTATAAATGCCAGCATTATTGTTTGTTTGGATATAACTCCACTACTCCACTTCTTACTTCCTGCAGGTGCTAAAATGCAAATACATAACAAGTAATGATAAGTCTATGGTTTTGGACATACAATGTACAAAGATATAAGTGGTAACAAGTACAAAAAAAGTTGGGGGGATTAAGAGGTATAGGAATTGTGTATGTTTGCGCTATTGAAGTCAAGTTGGTATAAAACCAGATATGATTGTTACATATTTAGGATTTAAATTTTAACCCATTGTAACCACAAAGAAAAATATATGAAAAAGATATCCCGAATACACACACAAAAAAAAACAAAAACAAAAAACAAAAAAAAGAAGAAACTAAAATATATATATATATATGTATATATATATCCAGATAGAAGAGAGAAGGCACTCAATATGGTAAAAGGCAAACACATAAAATCAAATAAATATAAAGTAGGCATTAATGGAAGAACTGAGGGGCAAAAAAAAAGGGTATAAGACTTACAAAGGCTAAATAGCAAAATGTCAGAAGAACATCCTATATTATCAAAAGTAGTGACTTTAAATGTAAATCAATTAAACTCCCCAGTCAAAAGGCAGAGATTGGCAGAATGTATAAAAAAAAGCACAACCCAACTAAATGCTGTCTATAAGAGACTGACCTTAAATCCAAGGATACAAGTAGGCTGAAAATGAAACAATGGGGAAAAAATATACCAGGCAAGTAGTAACCTAAATAGAGCTGGGATAGCTATACAAATATCAGATAAAATGGACTTTAAGTCAAAAACACTTAAAAAGGATGAAGACAGTCATAACAAACGAATAAAGGGGTCAATTCAACAAGAAGACGTAACAATTATAAATATATATTGTACCTAACAACAGAGCCCCAAAATATATGAATCAAGTACTGACAGATTTGAAGGGAGAGACTGATGATTCTACATTAATAGAGGAGATTCTAATACACCAGTTTCAATAATGGATAGAACATCTAGTCAGATGGTCAACAAGGAAACACAAGACTTGAATGATACTCCAAACCAACTAGACCTAACAGACTTATATAGAACACTTCATACAACAACAACAATACACATTCTTCTCAAGTTCACATGCATCATTCTTCAAGATAGACCATATCTTAAGTCACAAAACAAGTAGCAATAAATTTAAAATATGGAAATTATATAATGTACCATCTCTGACCACAACATAATGAAGCTAGAAATCTATAATAGAGGGAGAAATGAAAAAAACATAAATATGTAGAAATTAAACCCCATACTTCTTTTGTTTCATGCTAATAAATTAAAAGTTGATTTTTAAAATAATCAATTTTACTGAAACATATTCATAGACCATACAATCCATCTAAAGTGTACAATCAGTAGCATTTGGTGAAAATATTAGTTTGTATATTTGGTAATAAAATAAAAATTAAATTAAAAATCCATGGAACTGCACTATACAAGCATTGAACCCTAAGTTAAACCATGGACAACAGTTGAGAGTACAATTATTAAAATGTACCGCCATCACTTATAACAAATATTCCACACTAATGCAATGTGTTAATAATAGGGCGATAAATAGGAATCCTGTATTTTATCCATGATTGTTCTGTAAACCCACAGCTTCTCTAATAAAAATAAAATTAAAAATCTGTGGCGTACAGGTAAAACAGTACTTAAAAATTCACATGTATATTAGAAAAACAAAATGACTCAAACCAACGACTTCAATTTCTACTTTAAGAAACTAGGAAAAAAAGAAACAAATGTAAACCAAACTAAGCAGAAGAAAGAAAATAATATAGATCAGAGCTGAAATCAATGAAATATAAACAATATGGAAAGCAATATGGAAATTGATGAAACCAAAAGCCAGTTCCTTGAGAAGATCAATTAAATTGATAAACTAGCCAGACTAATCATGAAAAAAAGAGAAAAGGCACAAATAACTGAGGCAGGTTAGTATAGTGAAAGGGGAAAGGCAGCTGACCCAGAAGACAACATGGCTGAAAAGCAACACGGCCAACAGACCACATGGCCGTGAGACCCCACCCCAAAACCTCCTGAGAAGAAGGCTGCTGGAAAGTCCCTGCAAGATCCTACCCAAGAGAATCTCATTTGGAATAAGAATCCCATTTGGGGTCAAGGGAAAGCCCCAGATACTCTCAAAAGACCTCACCATTGGTCCCCTGAGAAATGACAGGTGGGGCAACCAATCAGAACCACAAACAGCTGGGGGCCCACCCCAACATGAAGGGGGAGGAGGAAAGACTTTAAAAAGCCCTGACCTGGGGCCCCATGCACACAGCTCACCCTGCAGTACACTCACGGTCCATGTACTTTTCTTGTTTCCTAATAAGCTCTTTACTCCCTTGCCTACCTTATGGAGTGTCCTTAAAGTCTTTTCTTTTTTTTTAAGATTTATTTATTTATTAACTTTTATCCATTTTTACCACCCCCTCCCACCCCGTTTTTGTTGTTTTTGTGTCCATTTGCTGGGCAATTCTCTGTGTCTGTTTCCTGCCCTCTCTTCTCATCCTTCTCCTGTCTTCACTGGGTACCTCCTATGTGGGAGAGAGGCGTCCTACCACCTGCGCCACCTTAGTTCCTGCTTTTTCAGCACATCTCGTCTTGGCTCTCCCTGTGTCACTCTCCTGTTAAGTCATCATCCTGCTGTGTGGCTCGCAGGGCCTGACAGCGCACCCATACAGGGGGCTTGATGGCGCACGTGGCGCCTGGGGAGCTCACCCGTGCACGGGGCCTGGCGGCACACCCACTGGCAGGGCCTGGCGGCCCGTGCGACTTCTATATTTTTCTTTTTTTAATTTTTACCGGGAGGTCCTGGAGATTGAACCCAGGTCCCTCCATATGAGAGAGGGACGCCCAACCATTTGAGCCACATCTGCCCCCCTGCTATATCTCTTAAGGTTGACCAAAGATACCTAGAGTTATAGTCTTTTCCCATACAGTATGGTCATATAATAAATCAGGCTTAGTTTATCACCAGCATTCTAAAAACCAGACCTACATCTGGGGACACATGCATGGTTTCTAATATAGTGAAGGTTTAGCCTACCCTGATTATCACAAAATCAGGACAGCGAGAATATTTGCATCTTAAATTCTTTTATGAGACATAAGCCAAGAACCTAGAAGCCCAGAAACCAGAGCCATCTGGTAACATAACTACTATCACAAATTATAAAGTTGATATCACTACAAATTCTATAGACATCAAAAAGATAATCAGGGAACATTTTGAACAACTTTATGCCAATAAATTCAACAATGTGGATGAAATGGACACATTCCTTGAAAGACACAAACTACCAAAACTCATTCAAGAATAAAAAGCTTGGATAGAATCTGAAGCTGTATTAAAGAAATTAAAGAAGTTGAATCTGTAGTTAAAACCTTCCTACAAAGAAGGCTACAGTCCAACATCCTCATGAACACAGATGTGAAAATTCTTAATAAAATTTTATCACACAGACTCCAACAACATATAGCAAGAATACATCATGACCAAGTAGGATTTACCCCAGGAATACCAGGTTGTTTTAGCATGTAAAAATAATCAGTGTAATTCACCTTATCAACAGACTAGAAAAGGAAAGCTATATGTTAGGCTCAATAAATGCAGAACAAATATTTGACAAAATTTAATATTCATTCCTAGTCTTCAGCAGACTAGGAGTAGAAGGGAACTTCATCAAGTTGATAATAGACACCTTTGAAAAACCTACAGCCAATATCATACTTAATGGTGAAGGACTAAATGCTTTTTCCCTCAGATTAGGAATGAGGCAAGAATATCTGCTCTCACTGTTTTTATTCAACATTGTATGGAAGGTTCTAGCCAGTATAATAAAGCAAGAAAAAATAAAAGGCAGACAGTTTGGACAGGAAGATGTAAAACTGTCTTTATTCACAGATGACATAACAGTCTATGTAGAAAATCCTATGTCTACAAAATAGCCACAAGAACTAATATTTGAGCTTAGCAAGGTTGCAGGATACAAGATTAATATAGAAATTTCAAATGTATTACTATATAATAAAAATAACCTTTTGGAAATTAAAAATTTAAAAATAATATCATTTTAATAGAATAAAAAATATGAAGTACTTAGGGATAAATTTGACAACAGATGTACAGGACCTGTAAATAGAAACCTATAGTGCACTGTGCTTTGGAAGTATATTTGGTTGGAAGACTCAATATTGTTGATGTCTATTCTCCCCAAATTGATCTACAGATTTCACACAATGCCCCTAAAAATCCCAGCAGGGTTTTTTTTTTTTTTTTAAGAAATTGACAAGTCAATTCTAAAATTCATATGGAAATGCAAACAGCCTAGACAAAGTGCTTTGGAAAAGAAGAACAAATGGAAAAACTAACACTCTACCTCATTACAAGACTTATTACAAAGCTACAGTAATCTAAACAGTATGCTATTGGCATCAAGATACACAGATAAATCAATTGAACAGAATGAGGAGTCCAGAAGTAGGCCCAGCAAAATATAGACAATGAGTTGTTTTTTTTTACAAAGTTGCAAAAGCAATTCAGCAGAGACGGGACAACCTTTAAAACAAATGGTGCTGCAATAATTGAATAGCTATGTGTAAAATATGAACTTCAATCTACACCCTACACCATTTACAAACAAATTCAAAATGGATCATAAACCTAAGTGCGAAACCTAAAACTATAAAACTTCTAGAAGAAAATATAGAAGAAAATCTCTGTTACCTTGGGTTAGGTAAATATTTCTTAGATATGACAGCAAGAAAAAGATTGATAAATTGACTTCATCAAATTTTAAAACTTTTGCTTTTCAAAAGGCATGGTTAACAGAATGAAAAGACTCATTTCAGACTAAGAGAAAATATTTGCTAATTATATATCTGATTAAAAAAAGAAGAGACTCTATCCAGGATACATAAAAATTCTCAAAATATTGGCAGATTATCTAGCTTCTCTAACAATTTTCAATTCAATAAATTCCAGTTCTTACCTTTCTTCTCTCTCTGAGACACCATCTCCTGTAGGCCCCACAGTGGTCACTATGTCCCATAAACATATCTTCCAAATTTGACAAAGTCTACTTGGGCCATTTTTTTAATCATATGGAAAGAGTGACACAGAAACTTAATTTTATAAATGTAAGTTTGATAAACATTTGGAAAATATACATATAATATGGTATATAAAGAATATATAGGGGGCAGATGTGATTCAAATGGTTGGGCGTCCGTCTGCCGTATCGAGGGACATGAGTTCGATCCCCAGGACCTCCCAGTAAAATAAAAATAAAAAAATAGAAGGCACGTGTGCCACCAGGCCCTGCGTTCGGGCATGCCATGCCCTGCCAAGCCACGCAGCAAGATGACGATGTAACAGGAGAGAGACACAGGGGAGAGCCAAGACAAGATGTGCCAAAAAACCAGGAACTGAGGTGGCACAGGTGGCAAAACGCCTCTCTCCCACATCGGAGTTCCCCAGGATTGAATCCTGGTGAAGGCTGGAGGAGAAGGATGAGGAGAGAGGGCAGAAAACAGACACAGAGAATTGCCCAGCGAATGGATACAAAACAGCAAACGGGGGCGGGTGGGTTTAAAATGGATAAATTAAATAAATAAATAAATCTTAAAAAAAAAAGAAAAAGAAAAAGAATATCGCTCAAGTGATTGGCTCCCGTCTACCATATGGGAGGTTTCCTGGGGCCTCCTGGTGAAAGTGAGCTGGCCTGCGCAGAGAACTGGCACAACAAAAAGAGACTAAGAGGAGAGACAATGAGACATACAACAAATCAGGGAGCTGAGGTGGCTCAAGTGATTGAGTGCCTGTCTCCTACATCAGAGGTCCCAGGATTGGTTCCTGGTGCCTCCTAAAGAGAAGACGAGAAGAGAAGACAGCAGACACAGAGAGCAAGACAGCAAGTGCAAAAACAACAAGGGGGGTGGGGATAAATAAAATAAATCTTAAAAAAATATATATATATATATATACACATATAAATATATGTGTATATATATATATATAGGGAGCAGGTGTGGCTCAAGCAGATGAGTGCCTGCTTCCTATATGGGAGGTCCCGGGTTCAGTTCCCGGTGCCTCCTAAAAACAAAGGGACAAAGAACAAGCAAACTAATGAAAAGGCCAACTCAGGGGAGCCAATATGGGTCAGTGGTTGAGCACTGGCTTCCACTTACAAGGTCCTGCATTCAATCCCCGGCTCTGGTACCTCAAAATAAATAAATAAAAGAAATAAATATACTGAACACACTGAAGCTTCTTTCAAAATAGCTGATATACTAAAGAGGAATGTTTCTAAAGGAACCCAAACACATTAAAAATTATAAGACAATGATAAAGTTGGGGAAAAAAATAGGTGAAAAAAAAATGAGGCCATTTGATGGGCTCTCAAATATTTGTCATCCCACTTGCTCACCAATTGTTGTTTAAAGATAGCTGAATTTGGTGAAGACTGTGATTAATTATCCTCTAGAGGTGCTCAGAATGCATCTCTTTTGAAAAAAATAAAAAGGACAGGGAGCGGATGTAGCTCAAGGGTTTGAGTGCCTGCTTCTCATATACAAAATCCCAGGTTTGATCCCCAGTACCTCCCCAAAACAAACAAACAAACAAAGGAAAAAACCAACTCTCATTGGGGAGTGGATGTAGCTCAGTGGTTGAGTGCCTGCTTCCTGTGTATGATGTCCTGGGTCCAATCTCTGGTTCCTCCTTAAAAAAAAAAAAATCACAAAATGCAGACAGCCTGTATGAAATGTCAAGTTCAAGCAAGTTTTCACCATCTTCTCCCCTCTGTTGCCTATTCTCTCCTGCACTCTTGCACCTCATTACCTCCTCCAAGATCCTCCTTAACAGCCTACCTTAAAAATAACTGGATGGGAGGATCTGAGCCTGTGATATCCACAACAAGAGCAACAACAAAGGAATGCGCGGCTGATCACAGCTGGTGTCTGCTTTTATTTCTGGGAGTTCTCTTAACTTCCCAACTCAATATTAACTGTCCTCCAGGAGGGCAAGAGTTCCTAAACTGGGCTGTGTGGGAAGCCTGGGATGCCCCATTCATCCCTGTGCCTCTGCAGATCCACACAGAACTCACAGGCTCCAAGGCTCTCCATCTGGCACCTTTCAACAGCTTCCAAGTCTAAGAAAACAAACCCTTTGAAAAAACGGTTTTTAAAACAAGAAAGCCCAAAGGGGGCGTTTTTGTTTCTGACAGCAACCACTTCAACCAGAATGAACAGCATGGGGGTAACAAGAGAGAGAAAGAGTTGGTGGAGTAAAATGCAGTTCAACTGATCTATCATACACATATTACATATCTGGATTACAATTGTATGTGCTTTTGCTCATTTTGGAAGCACATGTTGTCTTAAAATGTTCTTTGGGAAGGTTAATTTTTAGAAGAAAACCATAGATTTCTTTCTGATCACAAGAAGAAAAGAGCCTTATCATCCTGTAAGAATCAATCAGGCTTTCTGAAATCTCCTCCTTTCTCCCCCCTTTGCAAAGATTCAACCGAAATATATGAGAATTTGCTTTCTTTTTTGCCTCCAGAGAAGGAACTTTCACAAACGCATGGTTATTCTGTATGGTGAATTTCAGGTTCCTTGGCTTGCAACTCATAAACCTCTTTAAGCCTCAGTTTCTCCATCTACGAAATACAAATACTTGCCCCACCAGTTATTTGCTAGATTAAGGGAAATAATTTATGTAAACCACCTAGGGTCATGCCTGATGTATAGTGGATGTTCAATAAGAGATATTTTCCTCCTTATGTTCATTTCTCAAAGAGGTAAGGAATTCAATCTCAGGCTTATCATTATTATTTTGAGGTACTAGGGGCTAGGGATTGAACCCAGGACCTCATACATGGGAAGCCGATGCTCAACCACTGAGCCACATCGGCTTCACTGAGTTGGTTTTTTCATCTGTTTTGCTTATTTGTTTTTGTCTTTTCAGGAGGCACCAGAAAACCCGGGACCTCCCATGTGGGAGGCAGGAGCTCAATGGCTTGAGCCACATCTGCTCCTCAGGATTATTATTGAAGGAGTAAAATGTTCTGCAGTACCTGATGGGTAAAGGGAGAATATGTAAATACATGGTACGTATTTCAGATAACAGGAAAATGTATTTACATGAAATAGAACAAGCATTGGTTTGCAGTCCATGAGTGCATCCTTATGTCCCGGATCTTCCAGTGATGAAGCTCGACTCACACTGCTTAGTATAATAGTAATTCAAGAAGTTAAAGCCACTGTCAAAGGAATCCAAAGGGTATTTCCCAAACCTGTCTGTTAATAAGGTCCACCTGGGTGCTTGTTAAACATACGGATTTCCATATGCCTTCTCTGAAAATTCTAATTCAAAAGGTCTGAGTGGGACCCAGGACTCTGTATGGATAACAAACCCCAGGTGGTTCCTATTTCAAGCAAGTTTAGGAAGCACTGATTAATTGCTTGGGACTGGGGAAATGACTCATCTGCAATTAAGCAATAATGCTTCTACTTAAGGAACAATGCCAAGTTATTTTAAATCCATTGAATAATTACAGTATATACACTCTCTGAAAATTGAATTTGTTATTTCAATCAGTGGGATTGTTCCTTTTAAAATATATTTATACACATTTTTAAACTTTAAAAAAATGTTATCGGTTCTTCATATTTACATCTGTTATGCTTTTTAGGTTTTGGAGGAGAGTGAAGCACCCTTAGTTCTATTGTGTAGGTTGTCCACAAGTGATCAAATCTAGGGGGCAGATTTGACAGGTGTCCAAATTTTAAGGTGGATTGTCAGTTATGCAGCTCTCTTCCAGCCCCCAAACTCACATTTCTGTGCAAAAAAAGACCGAACAGATGCCAAATATTACATTATACATAGAAGAAATTAAATTGTCCAGAGCTACTAAATGCTTAGACCAATATGATTATATAAATTAATTTTACTAACAAATATTTATTGCATTATATCATTCTAGTTGCAGTCATCTTCCATACACAATTAAGATCAAAGAAAAGTTCACTGGTGAAAGGAAGGGGAAGAGGGTTAGGCAGCTAATTAATAGAACTTAAAGATCTCCCTCAAAGAATCACGTCCTTTGCTTGCACTGTAATCACTAGTTACAAACACCTGTAGAGCTCACCCTCCCTCAAGAGAGCTGAACTCTGTTAACCTTAATCCAAATATACTAGAAAACTGCTTACAACAGGGCCAAATAGGCCTGTCTCAGAATCTTACAGAAACAATTCAAAACATTGAATCTGAAATCTATTCTGTTTAAATCTTTATTGAATGACAGTGATTAAAAATGGGGGATCATATGTGATGGGACTGTGAGGAAAGCATAACCCAGACTGGGGTATTCTCTGGTGATACTTATTTTTTGTCTGTCCAGACAGCCCCTTCTTCTAGGCAGTGCCCTTCCCTCCTATTTTTATCAAAGTTGCTGCCGTATTTCCTTAGCTCTCTTAGGCACGGTTGACCTGCTGAAGATGCGATTCTAACTCAGGCTTGGCAATGATCCTTCCCCCTCTGATTTTAAACTTTGGACTAAAAGTGTTAGGTTATATTTTCTCAAGTGGCTGAAACCGTATGCAATAAAGTACAAATGTGGCTGACGGCCCTATTATGCAGAGGGGAAAGAAGCAGATGTAAAAGGAGGTGCGGAGATAGGAGATGGAAAGAAAGATCAGCCTGTGTTTGAGTCCCTAAACTGGGAAACTGGAATTCCTTTCTATGCAAAAAACAAAGCAGTTGGTTAAGTTGGGAACTTCTAAAATGAAGTCCCAGTTTCCTTGTCTGTAAACTAGAGGCAATAACAGTATTTACCTCAAATTATTTTTGTGAGGAATAATGGTGATAATTCATATAAATCACTTAATACTGGACCCAATATATGGAAAGAGCTCAATGACTGTCCATTATTAGGAACCCTTGGTCATGTTGCTAAGACTCCGTAAGCTGGAAGAGTGTGACCCAGTATCAAAGGGCATGATGTGACAAAATTTCTGGTACTGTCTGTCGGCAAAATATCACAAAATTAAATTGACAGCTGACTAAAATTTTAAGAAAAGTACCAGAAAAGCCCAAACATGGCAAATAATGGCCTATGATTATTCAACCCCTAAAGAAATGCCCAGGTGAAGGTTCATATTGAAAATAATAATAAATAATTTACTTTTTTTGCATAGTTTTTAAAAAATATATATTTACTTTTTAATCCATTTTAACCACCCCCTCTCCCCCCCCCGCCGTTTTTGCTATTTCTGTGTCCATTCATTGGGCAATTCTCTGTGTCTGTTTCCTGCCCTCTCCTCTCATCCTTCTCCTCCAGTCTTCACCTGGATTCGATCCTGGGAACCTCCAATGTGGGAGAGAGGTGTTTTGCCACCTGCGCCACCTCAGTTCCTGGTTTTTCAGTGCATCTCGTCTTGGCTCTCCCCTGCTTCTCTCTCCTGTTACGTCATCATCTTGCTGCTTCGTTCGGCAGGGCCTGACCACACCCATGCACCTTCTATATTTTTCTTTATTTTACTGGGAGGTCCCGGGAATCGAACCAGGTCCCTCCACATGGGAAACAGACACCCAACCATTTGAGCCACATCTGTCCCCCTGCTATATCTCTT
>JAQZBX010106807.1:0-10715 GCA_029593785.1 Cabassous unicinctus
GATAGAAAAATGGAGGAAAGAAAAGAAATAAAGTAGATAGAAAAAATAGGTAAAAGAAAAAAAGGAAACAAAGAAAGGGGAAACAACAAAACAAACAAGAAATAAAACAGGAACAACTAAAAAAAAGGAAAACCAGCCTTCCCTCTAGGCCCCTAAGGAGCTTCTCAGGCCGCTGGTGTTTATCAATCAATCACCCTGCAGCCTGCCCTCCCCAGGTTTTAGCAAGTAAAATAAGAGGAGGGGGGAAAAAAAGGAACCTTTAACTAATAAAAAAATAACAGATCCAAGAAAACCTAAAACAAAGGAAAATAAAAATGTCTATATGTTCCCTGTCATAAGGTATCAGCTGGGTGTCTGATAACCTAGTGACTCACCCTCTGTATCACTTCCCTAAGGAGAGCAGCAGGCAAACAGTGACCTCATATATGCAAAGCAGGAATTATTCCACAGAGATAAACTGGCTCCACAGGCTAAGCAGGCTTCAAAAAGCTTATCTGGCTCTGTCGGCCCTCTTTCCCTCAGTTTGCCAAAGCCCTGCAGATTAGGTGCCTGTCCCCACCCGTGCTCTAATCTAGTCCTTCTCTTTCCCCTGGGAGCTGGGCATGACAGCCTGCCTGAGGAGATCCCCGCTCTGCTCACCTTGCCGGGTTGGGGCCCTTCTGAGATTCAAAGAGGGCTCCGCTGGCCAAACTCAGCACAAAGAAACCACTCTCCGCTCTCTGTCAGAGCCCTTTCTCCCAGGGAATGGTCCCTCCCACTCCTTGGGCAGCAGTGAGCCAGGGGCTCCACCAAGGCCACTTGCCCTGAGGGCGGGGTGCAGGTGCTGCTTCTGATCACAGGGGCAAGCGGTAGTGTTTACTTTTAGATATTTTAGGTACATCTTATTATTTCTGAGGTATAATCTTCATCATCATCATCATCATCAGTTTTTGAACACCTGCTGAATGCCAAGCACATTCTCACACAAAACAACCTTATTAATCAAGCATTATTATTTCCATTTTAAAAAGATAAATTTGAGCCTCAGAGAGGCTGTGTAATACATTCAATGGCATCCAGGAAAAAGCAGCTGAGTTAGGATAAAGCACACAGTTCCTTCTGCCTCAAATTTATATATCCTCTTTCACTGTGCCACACTTTCTCTTTAGAATGTGTGTTAGTCAAGGTATTAAACACTAGGCTAGGTTTTGATGCAATAACAAGTAATACCAAAATCTCAATATCTTAACTCATGAAAGCTTATTTCTTGCTCACATAGAGTCCACTCCAGGCTAGCTAGGCACTGTGTGGCTTTTTTTTTTTTTTAATCTTGTATTACTTTCTTATTAACCTATGCTTCCATCTCTGGGACATAAGAAAAGAACAGGGAGAAACTGCACACTGTTTATTAAACACTTTCATCCTGAATGATACATATCATTTCCACTTTCATTTTATGGACCAAAGCAAGCCATACAGCCATGCCAAATTTAAATGGGGTAGGAAGTGGAATCCCCCTGTATGTACAGAAAAGCTCATTTAAAAATATTGGTGCAAACCAGTAATACCTACCTCAAAATATAAGTTCCTCAAAGGCATGCATTTTATATCCATCTTCAACTTTAACATATAGAAACCACTCCATAAATTATTAATATCTGCCATTGGGCACCAGGACTGGGGCTTATCATTCTTTTATTCTCCAGCCTAGAGTAATATTGCAGTCCCTGCCTCCTGCCTCACTCCTTTGCTGTCTGCTCCAGGTACCTGACAAGTCAATATCACTAGTTTCTCTAAAGACAAGGTCTTTGAAGCTCTGAGGTCAGGTTCACACCTTCTTTGCTCTTTCCACGGATATGAAGGCCACATTACCTATATCTTCTTGCCCAGGGTAAAAAAAGGCACGGATAATGTTTTGTGTACAGTGCTTTATAGTTTACAAAACATTATTATAAGCATTTGCTTTCTTATTTTGCTCATCACCATTATTTCATAAGGTGGGTACATTTTTCTCTCCCATGAATTAGAAGGTAAGTGTTTGCTCAAAGCCCCCAATTTATAGTATCTCAGATCCTCAAACTTGAATCTTCTAACTTTATATCCAGTGATTTCGCTACCATTCTGGGCTGCTAGTATTTTCTCATATCGCCATGCTGGACTGCAGCTTCCTGAGGGACTTGAGATTAATACTGTTTGATTTAAATGCTTGGACCCTGATTTGTTGCTCAGTAATTATCAAAGTCAGATTTCAGTTGCAGCCTTCACCTTTATATGAGAGTTGTTTCACATTCCTCATAGACAACCTTATAGATTTAAGAGCTGCAGACTTTGACAGGATGCAGGGTGAGGACTAAGGTGAAAGTACACAATTAGTATTAAGACACATGTACATCCTGGAACAAAGATTAACCTTAGTTGGTCATATTTGCTGATGTGGCGGGAGAACAAAATTTTCTTTGAGACATTGGGAGAAGATGGGCAACATAAAGAATGGATATTTTCAGGCTCGGGAGGTAAGTTGTAAATGATCAATGAATATATGTTACAGAAGAGTGAGCTCTTTTAATCTTTTTCTTTTGAAATCTACTCCGTATGGTGGTCTAGCCACAGGAATACAACATAAGCTCTTATCAGTGTGAGCAGCTATTTAGCCATCAATACTTCCTAGAAACTTTGAACACTTGCCAACACAAATGGGGCCCACCTGTCAATATGGTGGTAGATTAGCTGATAAATAATGTTTGGGCAATGTTCTTTGTAGACATGTTGATTGGATAAACTTTGAATTGAACTATGAAAATATTAGTATCACAAAATGCTATTTTAACAGATTATGATGTTGATATAATTGAAATTGGTTGTGAACCAGCTGGTGTTTTTTTCTTCCTGTCTATGGTAAAATTTTATCTTACTCTATCAAAGACAATTAACTAAGTGTTTATTTGCTCTTGCAAGATGAATAAAAATTAATTGAAAAGCCTTCCATTAAGTGTACTTAATACTAGGTTCCTAGCTGTTATGGAGATAGATTATAAACGCATTGTAGCAAGAAAATAAAATTGGATAGCCTAAAAAATTCCCTAAGTACATACATATGATTTAACTTTAAACTGAAATAAATATGTGAAAGTTATCTTCAGAGAATGATGATAAAAATATACTATAATAATTTTAATGATTAAAACAAAATTCTATTTTTAAAATGCTTTGAAATCTGTTAGTATGTAATCATCTCATCTGCCCAGCAGGTAATTAATAAGATTTCCCTGCTCATCCACAGATGGATGTTACGTAAATTCCTATGAAGGTAATGATCTTGGTCTTCCCTATTCAGGTGTTTGGAGGGTCTGTGGGAGAAATCAGCTATAGAGAAGGGGAAACTCGACGTTTGAACCTTTTTTCCAATTCTTGGTAGGGGTTAGGTGCTAGAACTCTGGAGCCAAAAAATTAAATTCCACTGTTTTCCCTTACTAGTAATGTACCTCATTCTCAGGTCCTTTCTTTGTAAGGCAAGGCTAAACATGGTACCTATACTTTACCATTGCTGTGGGAATGAACTTACATTCATGTGATGCCCTTAGCCCAGTGACTGGTCCAAGTTCAGCAAAGGCAGTTTCTCCTCATGCCCCCTTCTCCTCCTCCTCTACTTTCTCCTCCTCTTTCTCCTCTTCTCTTCCTTTTTTCCATCTTCTCCTACCCTCTCCTCCTCCTCCGTTCTCTTCTTCCTTCCTGCTTTCCCTCCTCCTTCTCCTTGTTATTCCCCTTCATTATCACTGACAGTAAGCAAGCTTCTGCTGTGCCTACATGAGCCTTATGGTCACATTCTGCCTTCAACACTTCACTTCCTGAGATGGAAGAGAAGGGTCTGAGCGGCATGTTGGGGGAAACCCATGATTATAAATCATTGCCCTTGTTTCTCCAGCCACCCAACCTCCCCATTCCCACAAAGACAAGAAAAGGATGAGAAGGATAGAGTTGCTTCATGCTGGGTCACTCCATTTTGGAGTCCTTGCAGGGGGACTATTAAAATCTCACATTCTACAAAAATTTGCAGAAGGCTGCCCTCTCTTGGTCAGTGTGAATACAATATTTGGTCAGAGGTTCAAGTTCAATGAGAGGTTACCATTGAAGGTGTAGTTTCCCAGGGAAGGTTCCGAAAGAGAAAAGACACCTCCTGAAATGTATACGCTGAATGTCTTGTTAATGTTGCATTCTTTATTTGTGGTGGCCAAAGGCTAGACAGACAGGCGATCCTCTGAAGCTCCAACCTGCAATAGCCATGAAAAGATCCAGAGTTGGTGGCATCAGGAGGATTTTATTTATCAAACTGTTTTCTGAAAAGGCGTTTTGGGAGATTTGCAAGACCTGCTAATGTGAGGTCTGTCCTCATTGCTCTGAACTGATCACAATTTTTGAAGCGCCACTTTGCTTCTTCAGCCTCCATATTCAAATAACCACTCTTCACAGTTTCTACTAATGCTGGGCCCTTTAGATAGAAGTGCTTCCGACACATTATTCAGCTCTAACTTAGGGATCTTCAGAAGGCTTTCTACAGTCACCCGACTCAGCAGCCATTGGATTCAAGGCCTCTGGCGCGCTTTGTGGCTTATGAATGTACTTACACAGTCTCGGCCAATCACAGTGGTTATTCGGGTTGAACTGTTTTGTAGCTTAATCTCTAAGGAAATATTTTACTGACTACTCTTTGTAGTAAAAATGGATAGACTGTACAAAGCTACCTTTTTGGGGGTCTACTCCCTGTCTAATTCTTCATACAGCAAGTTCAGAAACTCACTTCTCTCGATTCTACCAAAAGTGATCAGGCTCTGGGCGATAGAGCCACTGTAGCTGAACTCACTAGAGACAATTTCTGAAACAGAGGGCGTCTAGTTCTCTACCCAAATGAAAGGAATAAAACAGCAGCACAGAGGGCTGGGACTTTGGAGACAGGTCTGCTTTTGATTCCTGGCTTTGCCAATTGAGGTGAGACCAAATTTCTTAGCTGCCTTGTACTTCAGTCTCTTCCATACCGAGGGGAATCCTGTTTTCACAGTCTTAGGGTTGCATGAGGATTAAATGTGATGATACAGTACAGGGTCTGGCATACAGTAGGCACACTTTAAGTGATTGCTTACACTACTAAGCCAGCTGGATACTCATATCAGAACAGCAGTAGCTTAGTGTTATCAAGATTCTTGGGAAATTTAAATAATACTTATGGTCTGCTTGCTAAAAATAATTTAAAAATTAGAGTAAAGGGAACTTATCTTACAGAATTTCTTTGGGAGGCCATGACAGTTTGTTGTTGTCTTTATCCATGACAAAAGAGCTGCCCAACTGACCATACATATGTCCCATGTCAGGAACTCTCAGTCCTGGACAATACCAGGGTATGCTGTGGTATTGCCAAGGTATGCCAAGACCTTTCTCCCACCTGCTGAAAGCTCCACAAATCAAGATATTCCTTTATGTACTGGAGACTTTCTGGTTTGCTTCAGTCCTTTGAATGGCAAATATCTCTAGGCTTGGTCATATTTGTTTTGCTGTTGAAAACTTGGGGTCATTAGCAACTATTCAGCCTGTATCCCTGAAGATGGCAGGATGTCTGAGGAAAAGGAGGAGTAGAAAGACATGAAACAAAACCACAGCTAGCAGAGTGATTAGGAAAAGGAAAGGACTCCTGTGGCAGTTTGATATTATTTATGAATTCTAAAAAGAGATATTGATTATGTTTGTAAACTGGTCTGTTCCTCTGGGCCTGACACCCCTTTGATTGTATTAAATTCAGAGGTTCTATTTTTTACTTTATTAAATCAATATTAGGGCTTTGATTAGACCACATCATCAGGGCATACAGATTGAGTCCCACCGCCTTGGTGGGCTATATGGATGGACACTCAAGCAAGAAGACAGAAGTAGATCCACAGAAAAGTACACACACACACAGAGACAGCTCCATAGACATGGCAGAGGCCCCGGGAAGAGTAATGAGTCATTCACAGTTTAAAACTAACCTTGTGAAGAGAGCAGAGCAGCTGAGCCCAGAAAGAAACAAGCCCCTGGAAGAGAGATGAGCCTTATGCCAGCCTACAGTTGACATCAGAAGAAGCTGAACCCACGGAGATTTAAGAGGAGGAAGGCTGAACCCTCGCCTGCCATCTAGCTTCAACACGTGGCAACAAAGTTTGGTAAGGAAGTAACCTTGAGTTGGACTCTTTAGGGCCTTGTAACTGTAAGCTTTTACCCCAAATAAAGACCCTTTATAAAAGCTAACAGATTTCTGATACTTTGCATCAGCACCCCTTTGGCTGATTAATACAACCCCCATGCCAGGAAATTCTCCTTAAGCTTGAGACATTTCCAAGTGGCAATAATGTCCAATCACACCCATAGTAAGCATGGAAAGAGATTTACATACAGTTTCCTGCTGAGATTAAAGAGTTTCCTTATATGTCAGCAAAAACAGATAAACCCAAGTGTAAATGTAAGCCCAAATGTAAAAGTGAAATATAATTGTAAAGACTTTGTATCCGTCTTCCGTTTTGTGCCTCAGTCAACACTTTTGTTGTTTAATTTGTTTAAGTGACATTTCTACCCTAGTTATCTTCTGTATTTTTTTTTTCTTGCAGAATGGAGAGAAGGATCTTCCAGTAAAATGACTTTGAATTCCCCTTTTCTCCCTTGAATTGGTGGCATGAAATACCATAGCATTTCTTCTATAGTCTATATTAGAGTTTAGTAAATGATTTTTTGTAAACACAGCCATGCCCATTTGTTTATGCCTTGTCTATGACTAATTTCATCCTGCATCGGCAGAGTACATGGCCCACAAAATTTAAAATACTTATTATCTGACCCTCTGCAGAAAAACGTTTGCTGATCCCTTATATGATAAGGAAATCTTTATGAATATAAAAGCAGATATTCTACTCCTTGTTAAGCATTTTACAATTTTGTTATCCTCCCTCAGGATTTGATTCATTTAGAGTACTGGCTGGTTATGGCATTTGTCTTCCATTACACTGGAAAATGATATTTGTGCTGGCTGCATTCTGCCTTGATACACCTGCTTTCAAATCCTTTTTTTTTTTTTTTAAATAAAATTTTATTGAAGTATATCATTCACACATGAACATACATAAACTATAAGTGTGTAGTAAATGTTGTGAATTTACAAAACAGATATGCATATGCTCATACAAGGCTCCCATACATCACCCCACTACCAACACCTTGCATTGTTGTGAAATATTTGTTACAAACTATGAAAGAGCATCACCAAAATATTACTACTAACTATAGCCCATATCTTACATTTGGTGTATTTTTCCCTCAACTCACCCAATTATTAACATCCCGTGTTAGTATTATATATTTGTTATTGTTCATGAGAGAACATTCTCATATTTGTCCTGTTAACCACAGTCCATCTTCCATCACTGGATTCCTTGTGTTATACAGTCCCATGCTTTGTACAATTCATCCAAAGTGTACACTCAGTGGCTCTCATCTTCATCACAGAGTTGTGCTGTCATCAACTCAGTCAATTTTAGAACATTTTCATTACTCCAAAAAGAAAAATCCCATACCTCCTTATACTTTCCTATTGTTGTCCCTTAAAATTGAAACAATATCTTTTTGCCATTGCTGCAAAATATTACAATATTACCATTATCATCCATAGTAATTTTCCCTTGTATCACCATATTCTTAGCACTTTGTAGGAGAAAAGCATTCTTATACTTTGTTATATATTCTGTAGATTATTCTCTAGTTTCCTTTCAATTGACATTCACATCCACAGACTACCCCTTTCAGCCACAATCACATTTATAAATTAGCAGTGTTAGTTATACTCACTACAATGTGTTACTATCAACTCTATTCATTTCCACACTTTCACAATTAACCTTATTAATAATACTACATACATTAAGCATCAGCTCCATTCTCAACCTACATTCTATTTCCTAGTAACTTATACTCTAGAGTTGACCTCCATGAGTTTACTCATTGTATTTAGATCATATTAGTGGATCATACAGTATTTGTCCTTTAGTGTCTGGCTTATTTCATTCCACATAATATTCTCTAGGGTCATCCATGTTGTGATATGCATCCCGATTTCACTTCTTCTTACAGCTGAAGAGTATTCCATTGTGTGTATTATATCACATTTTGTTTATCCATTTATCAGTTGATGGACACATGGTCTGGTTCCATATTTTAGCAATTGTGAATAATGCTGCAAAAGTCAGTTTGCGTCCTTGCTTACAGTTCTGAATATTTACTAGTACTGCAATTGCTGGATCATACAGGAGTTTTATATTCAGCTTCCTGAGGTACTGCCAAACTCTCTTCCACAGAGGCTGCCCCATTCTACATTCCCACCAACAGTAAAGGCATGCTCCTGTTTCTCCACATCTTTTCCAGCACTTGTAGTTTTCTTTTTTTTTTTTTTAAATAATGGTTATTCTATAAGGCAGGAAATGGTATCTTGTAGGTTTGATCTGTATTTCTCTAGCAACTAGTGATGTTGAACATTTTTTCATCTGCTTTTTAGCCATTTGTATTTCCTCTTTGTAGAAATGTCTATTCAGGTCTTTTGCCCATTTTTAAAAATTAGATTGCTTGTCTATTTTTATCATTGAGTTGTATGATCTCTTTATATAACATGGATATCAAAACCTTATAGGATATGTGGTTTCCAAATATTTTCCCCCTTTGAGTAGGCTGCCTTTTTACTGTCTTGACAAAGTCTTTTGAAGAACAAAAGTGTTTAATTTTGAGAAGGTTCCATTTATCTATTTTTTTTCTTCTATTGCTTGTGCTTTAGGTGTAAGGTTTAAGAAACTACTGCTTACCACAATATCTTGAAGACGTTTTCCTACATTTTCTTCTATGAATTTTGTGGTTGTAGCTTTTATGTTTAGGTCCTTGATCCATTTTAAGTTAATTTTTGTATAATGTGTGAGATAGGAGCCCTTTTTCTTTATTTTGGATATGGATATCCAGTTCTCCCAGCACCATTTGTTGAACAGACTGTTCTGGCCCAGCTGGGTAGGCTTGACAGTCTTGTCAAAAATCACTTGACTGTAGATGTGAGGGTCTATTTCTGAGTTCTCAATTCGGTTCCATTGGTCAGTCTGTCTACCTTTATGCCACTACCATGCTGTTTTACCACTGTAGCTAAGTAAAATGTAGCTAAGTAGCTAAGCGAGAGCCCTCCCACTTTGTTCTTCTTTTTAAAGACATTTTTGGCTATTCAGGGCCCCTTACCCTTCCAAATAAATTTGATTATTGGTGTTTTTGATTTCTGCAAAAAAAAGGCTGTTTGGATTTTTATTGGGATTGTGTTGAATCTGTAAATCAGTTTGGGTAGAATTGACAACTTAACAATATTTAGTCTTTCAATCCATGAACACAGAATGTCCTTCCATTTATTTAAGTCTTTTTCAGTTTCTTTTAGCAATGCTTTGTAGATTCCTGAATACAAGTCTTTTATGTCCTTGGTTAAGTTTATTGATAAATATTTTATTGTTTTAGTCACTATTATAAATGGATTTTTTTCTGATTTTCTCCTCAGATTGCACATCAGTAGTGTATAGAAATGCTATTGATTTTTGCATATTAATCTTGTAGCTGCCACTTTGCTGACCTCCTCTATTAATTCTAGTAGCTTTGTTGTGGAGTTTTCAGGATTTTCTAGATATAGGATCATATCATCAGCAAATAGTGCAAGTCTTACTTCTTCCTTTCCTATTTGGGTATCTTTTATTTCTTTATCTAGCCTAATTGCTCTATTTAGAACTTCTAGCACATTATTGAATAACAATGGTGACAGGGGACATCCTTGCCTTGTTCATGATCTCAGTGGGAAAGCTTTCACCATTGAGTACAATGCTAGCTGGAGGTTTTTCATATATGCACTTTACCATGTTGAGAAAGCTTCCTTCTACTCCTATCTTTTTGGCTGTTTTTAACAAGTAAGAATGCTGTATTTCAAATGCATTTTCTGCATCAATCGAGAGGATCGAGTAATTTTTCTCCTTCAATATACTAATGTGATTTATTACACTAATTGATTTTCTTGTGTTGAAAAACTCTTCCTTGCATACCTGGGATAAAACACATTTGATCTTGGTGTATAATTCTTTTAATGTGCTTTTGGATTAGGTTTGCAAGTATTTTGTTGAGGATATTTGCATCTGTATTCATTAGAGATATTGGTCTATAATTTTCTTTTTTTGTAGTATCTTTACCTGGTTTTGGTATTAGGGTGATGTTGGCTTCATAGAATGAGTTTGGTAGTGTTCCTTCTTGTTCAATTTTTTGGAAGAGCTTGAGCAAGACTGGTATTAGATCATCTTCAAATGATTGGTAGAAATCACCTGTGAAGCCATTTGGTCCTGGACTATTCATCTTTGGGAGGTTTTTGATGACTGTTTCAAACTCTTTGCTTGTGATTGTTTTGCTGAGGCCTTCTATTTCTTCTAGGATTAGGGTATGTTGTTCGTGTGTTTCTAAGAATTTGTCTATTTCATCTACGTTGTCTAGTTTTTTGGCATACAGTTGTTCATAGTATCCTCATATTTCTGTGGGATCAGTGGTAATATCCCCCTCCCATTTCTGATTTTATCTATTTGCATATTCTTTCTTTTTGTCAGTCTAGACAAAGATTTGTTGATTTTGTTTATCCTCTCAAAGGACCAACTTTTTTTTTTTTTTTTTTTTTT
>JAQZBX010106808.1:0-10720 GCA_029593785.1 Cabassous unicinctus
TTTTTTTTTTTTTTCTTTTTTTAAAGATTCTTAGATTATACAAATGTCACATAAAAAATTATAGCGGATTCCCATATGTCCCGCTCCCCACACACCTCCCACATTTTCCCACATTAACAACATCCTTCATTAGTGAGGTACATTCATTGCAATTGATGAACACATTTTGGAGCATTGCCACTAAACGTGGATTAAAGTTTACATTGTAGTTTAAATTCTCTCCCACCCAATTCTGTAGGTTATGGCAAAATTTATAATGGCCTATATCTGTTGTTGCAGTGTCATTCAGGTCAATTCCCAAGTCCCAAAAATGCCCCCATATTACACCTGTTTTTCCCTCTCCCTGCCCACAGAACCTCCAGTGGCCACTGCCTCCACATCAATGATATAATTTCTTCCATTTCTAGAATCACAATAAGTCTATAGTAGAATACCAGTAAGTCCACTCTAGTCCATAGTTCATTCCCCAATCCTGAGGATTCTGGGATGGTGATGTCCACTCCACCTCTAATTGAGAGGGGCCTGTGATTCCATAGGGCCGATGGATGGGGCTCTCTTGCTTGCAGTTGTAGACTCTCTAGGTTCCTTGGTATGGTAGTTGTCCATCATCACCTCCATGTTAGTTTTCCTGGGTGAGACCAATGAACTGGAGAGGAGGTGTTACAACTCCATTGAGATTCAAGGCCCAGCTGGCACATAGCCCAAAGATTTAAGTCTCTTGGACATACACCTTCCAACTCTAGTACTAAATATAGGTTCAGATAGAAGGACAAAAGAGCCATGTGTAGGGAAACCACAACTGAGTCCAGCTCTGTCACCCTGGGGAGCATAAATTCCAAAGTAGGACCCACTGGCAGGGTACCAAACGCCTGAGCTATCTGCCCTAACTATAATTTCTTGGTTTCTACAGAGCCCTTGAACTTCATAATTGTACTCAAGGTGGTTGCATAAGTGAATATCCTTGTTCTTAGGAAATAGTACATGAAAGTATTGTGTGTTCAAGGAGCATGATGTATACACTCTCAAACGTTCAGAAAACATAGTAGAAAGACAGAAAGATTGATAGATGGATAGATGGAATGATATGGCATATGTGGCAAAATGTTAAAAATTGGTGGATCTGGGTATTGGGGTTGGGGGCAGAAGGTATGTTGGAGTTCTTTGTATGGGTTTTATATTCTTTTTGCAACTGTTTGAAATTATTTAAAAATAAAAAGTTATGTGACTGGGGAGTGGGTGTAGCTCAGTGGTTGAGCACCTGCTTCCCATGTACAAGGTCCCAGGTTCAATCCCTGATACCTCCTAAAAAAAAAAAAGTTATGTGACTAATCAGAAACAAAAAAGACAGCAAAATTTGACATCTATTTTGTATGCCTACAGAGTTTTTATTTGGAATAGGCAATTAGGTCTCACTGTAGTAGAAACAGTCTAACATTTTTATAACACACGAGTTCTCCAGAAATGAATATTTAATTTTTTATGGATGTTTACATGTTTTCTCTCTTTAAAAATACCGTAAGTTAAAACCTTTGTTTAATATGCTTACAACTTGTAGATTCAAGTTTGCTCCTATTTGGGTGCAATTAAGTAGTCTACAGTAAAACAAAGGAATACATCTCAAATTATAGTCTCTGTGTTGTTGCTCTAGCAGTAAAACGAATACGAACACTTAATCTCCCAGATGATGTTGCTTACCCTGAGCCATTTCTTATTACTAGCTCTACTACTCTCCCAGGATACTCAATAAATGTTCAACTTACAAAAATATTCCACAAGAAACAAGATGGCCAAAGGGAAGGGAGGGAGGATGGAATAATCAAGGTGACCCGGTCCCTTCTCTACCTTGTGCGCACAAACCTCTGCAGCTGTAGGCTGCAGCAGGAGATCCACAAAGAGGTCTATCTGACCCACAGCTATAGAGGTCCAACACAGTACCTCAGACTTGAACCTCAGTGAGCCCCAGAAGCTTAGATTATTTACTCATGTAATTTGCTTTAAGAAAAGTCAGCACTTTAAAGTTAAGAAGTCCAGAGCAATAACCTAGCAGGAGAGTTGATGTACTGTAAGTGGGCACAAACCTTTATCAGGGATCTTGTCATTTTTTTTAGAGCTCAAGCACAGTGAAGAACCCCATGACTGGCTTACAGTCATTTATTCCTTTACTTGTATTTTTTCAGAGTGACCCTCCACGAAAAGGAGAATCTTATGAATGCAGAGAACCTTGGAATTGTTTTTGGCCCAACCCTTATGAGATCTCCAGAACTAGATGCAATGGCCGCATTGAATGATATACGATATCAGAGACTGGTGGTGGAGCTGCTTATCAAAAATGAAGACATTTTATTTTAAATGGTTAATTTGAGGGAAAACAGAAATGTTTAATACAGATGAAGGAATGTTTTATAGTTATTTAATTGGCCCTTATAGCTGAATTATCTCGTTTTGAGGTTTGGGCATATAACCAGATTAAAATGAAGGATCTTCCTGTTGTTTTTCTAGTGCCGCTCAGCTGTCCTTGTAAAACAGTGAACACACGCTTTCCAGTTCTAGTAATCCTGGGTGTTTATCATGTTAAGAGAAACTCAAGCTATTGCATGATTAGCCCCCTCTTGGCAAGGGAACCCCATACAAAGGAAACAACAAACTTGCACAGCTTCTGCATCCCAGATAGTCTGTGGTTGTAATTCAGCATGTTTCGCAGCGTAAACCTGTCGTGACTTTGCTTTTGGGTTCTGTCATTGGTTTTCTGATACTTAAACAAATGGATAAAACAGCACCTCTGGCTGTTGCCTCGCCATAGACTATGTCATATGCCTACTTTATGCAAACGATTTCTTTCTGGTTTCTCTGAGTTCTTCTATAACAGTACTTTCTTTCCAGCAAGAGCAAAATGTGCTTTCAGATTTACTTTCATAAGTTATCATACCAATAAAAAATATACAGCACAGAGCATTTTCTGTTAAGTTATTATTGGTCTTCGGTTGTAACTTCCTATTTTCATCTGGCATGCATTTATTATTTATTAAATTTGGCTCTTAGTGGAACATATTGATAGTTTTTTTTCTAGTTATTGAGAGTATTTGGAATAATGTCTTTGGACATTTATTTAGTACTGAGTCCTCCCTCTCACCTCTTTTGCTTACCATTGAAAGATTTTTTATGCTCTCCCAAAATAATCATTATAAACTGCTTAGAATTATAAACTGCCATTCATAGTAGAGCCAGTGGAAGAAAAAAGGCTAGCTGAAAATAAGATTGACTTTCTCTAAACAGTTAGTTTGTTGGAAATGTATGGTGTTTACATGCAGTTACACTGACAAAACTGGCAGAGATGAGTTCCAGACCACCCCTGGCAACACCCCGGTAGGAGAGGCTGGGCTGCAGCTACACGCCAGGGAACCTGGGTCTGGGCCTGCTCTTGTCACCAGCCACCCGTGCAGCTTTGAGCAAATGACTTTCCAGAGTCTGTTTCCTTGTCTGTCGAATGAGCAGCCTTCCAGAGCTATAGTTCTTTAACAAGTAGAGGAATAATACAAGACTTCTTTCAGTTTCTGCCATCTAAATCCATGATACTTTCAAGATTATCACAGAGATAATGGGAACTGACAGAAATACGGAGTTTTGCCATCTTTTTGCCCCTAGGGTATAGTAGGAAGTTGAAGCTATGCTTTAACTAATGTTTATGTTCAGAAAAGTACAGTTATTTGGGAGACATTGAATCACAGCTGTCTTCTGAACCACAGTCTCTTATGAAAAATGTTATACACTGAGCAACATTGGCTACTTAGATTGATAAAATGCCAACATTTTCTATAACATAAATTTTCTTTAAAATGGAGTCCACTATAAAAGTACTAACACTATGACAGTTTTTTTAACTAATGAAATACATTTGTCGGTGAAATCTGATCAGATGAATCTGTCCCCGTGTTCAGTAAACCTACTGTCTTGCTACATGTTCATAGCTGAAGTTCATTTTGTACAAAGTCCTTTTAAAGGAGATAAACAGTTATAAGGGAATATGCTTCATCAGAATGTAGTCATCCTGTTTTTTCTTCTAAAAGAAAAAGCCGTTTATTATTTATTGGAATCAGAGGACTATCTGACGCAGAAGCTGCTATACCTGTAGAATTACTGACACCACCTCCCAACCTGGTAATAGTGACTAGTCGGTAGATGTTCAGATAGTTGGAATGTGTCTTCAGGCAAGGTTATTGTTTATCAGCTCAACAAAGAAGTACACTTGGTACCTTTTTAAACTGATGGATGTGTGGTTCGTACCCTCTGGACTAGCAAATACAAATAACAGCGATATCATCTGTGAACACTCAGGCTGTTGGGTGATAATCCCTTGAAATAAAGTTCCCTGTTGCTCAGGGAGGTTCTTGCTTAATCACTTAGCAGAATATTTTATGTATCTTTCTATGACCAGTGGGAGAGTTATTGAGCCGTGACCTTGTATCACGAGGCAGAGGTTTCCATGTATATCTACCACACTTGGGGTGGGAGGAGGGACCAACTAAACCTCTCTGTGACCACCTACAGATTTAGCAGCACTACACATAACTGCCCTGAATGTAAAGTGTCTTTGTCTTCTCAGTATTTTTCTATAGTATGAAAAAAATATTGAGAAATCAAAGATTTTTCCCTTCTCCAGGTTTTTTGTTTGTTTGGAAGGTCTCTGGATAAATTAGGTTCAGAGTTCCAGGACTATTCACTTATAATAAAATATTTTAGAATTTATCTCCTCCAAGCTAATTTGATATTATTGACAAGTTCTTCTACTTACAAAATCAAAAAAAAAGAGAAAGAAAAAACATTGGAAAATCAGGATACCCACAATTCTCCCAGGTGAATATTTTAGTCATTGGGCAGTTAACTTCTTATGGAAATCTTAAAGAATTTTTATAACTTAATTGCCTATAAGAACTGTATGGCATTCACATTTGTCTATTTAGTGTTACATGAAAGGAAAGCCATTTCCTTTTGTTAACTGAAGTAGTTAATTTTTCATACATCATAATCACACTTTAACTGAACATCTGGATGGTTTTTTGTGTGTTTTTAAAAATCTTATTACATACATATAAAAGAGAAGTGAAGTGATTTGACCAAAAATCTGTAGACAGTTGATGACAATAGGGGGAAAAATGTGAAAAAGAGGATTGAAACATTTTTTAATATGTGGCTAGTTACATAAATTTTTAAAATGAACGTAAACATCTGGATGGTTCTGAACCTTTATTGGAATGTCGAAGAAGGCTAAGAAGAGAATAGCCTTGTCAATTTTAGGAACCCAGTTCCAACTTGCATTATCTCTCCAAATAAAACCCTTGACCTGCATTGTGTCCCCCGGTGCATCTGCACTCCTCACTCCACAAACACTTCCTCTGTGCTCAGCTCATGGCAGGCACTGTGCTAGGCTGTTGGACAAGATCCCTTGCAGCCCTCAAGGACCTCAAGGACCTTCCTGGGTCAGTTTGGCCTGATCAGACTAGGATTTTGTGATGTTGCTCACTGAGCATGTTATTGCTTTGGGCCTCAGCACTAAATATCAACAGAAAGCCAAAATGAAACAACCTGGAGGTTTTGCCTTTCTTTAGAGACATGGGAGCTCACAAGTCATACTCTTACAATTCTGTTTGCTACTTTCAAGTTGCTCTTAACGATTCATTTGACAGATAGAGAAAGGAGAAATGCAATGAAAACAGCAGCACACAGGCCTAGCCTGGCTTTAGTTGGACGCATCAGAAAGCATAGCTACCTAGTTGCCCGCCCCTTCAGGTGGATGTATCTTGTCTGGAATGGGACTCCATAGCATGAAAGAGCCCTGTTGTCTTCTGCCATGGATTTGCTAGTCTTGAATCTCCCCACATTAGACGAGGGTGAGTGGTGGTGCTTCCAGGCCCACTACATCCTTGTGTACTGTTCCTGGTTTTGGCCAATTCCACACATGCACGGTGGTCATTCTGGAACAAGTGATGGTCTCATTCCAATAACTCAGTGTCTCACCACTTATCTAAAACACAGTGACGATCTTCACATGTCCCAAATAGTAATAAAAAAAATGAAGTTGCAGTTTTCCCTTGGCTTGGTATAGTCAGGGATTAGGATATAACTAAAATACCAAATCCTGTCTTAAGGCCAATTAACGATTTTATCAATTAAAGTTGCATTAATGCTTGTATTACAGAGTCAAGTATTTGTTGGTTTCAATACTTCTGCCTTTTTAAAGTCATTAGTGCCTCTCAGTAAATGCTTAAATACTTTTGAAAGTAAATTGATATTTCTCTAACCCTGCACATCACACAGGGACCTTGACTCAATTGACATTTACACATATTGAACCTAAAAATCAAGACAGAGCAAAGCTAAAAAAAATTATGATTCATCACCATTTATTGTAAAAAGAATAATTTTTTTACAATAAATTATATGACTTATGACTTGTTTTTCTGCTGAAGAGATGTTATTTTAATAGTCTTTCAGTCATAACATATTTCACAATGTAAATGTTTTCCTCTTTTGCTTATTCAACCAAACAGCACAAAATACCACCAGGGGGTCTAAGTGCCAAGTTGCTGACCTAGTTTTTGGAGTTCTGGTGAACACTTGGAAGTAGGGGGCGGGGGGATATTTGTTTTTCAAACACAGCAACAATTATATTGTAGGAGGAAATACCAGCTTGTGAAGCTAGAAATCTTTGTGTGTTGTTTTTTCCCTAGTTTTGAAGCGTAACTACCTAGCAGCCCATCCCAACTGTGGTAGGACATGTAAAGCAAAGGACATAATATTCTGGGGATTAAAATGACTCAGTGGAGGATATTAGCAAAAAGGACTGTCTAGAGGTAAAATGCCATAAACTTGGAATGTGCTTTAAAAATAAAAATCTTTTGGTTGTCAATGTACTGAGCATCTCAGCTTGGTCCAGTGGGTTTCCTCTGATGTGTCTACAGGTACTGCTTGGGCACAAGCCTGGGCTTGTCCATGCAGAGGATCAAATCCTGGTCCAATATTTGGATGCCTTTGCCTCTTCACATGAACAGACATTTTCCTTAGGTAGTTTTTATCCTTACTAAGGGAAATACAGAATGGTGAAGAATAATTTGGTCAAGTGTCGGGGGTTTTTTTTGTTTGGTTTGGTTTGGGGTTCTTTTTGGTATCCAAATTTTGTGAAAAAAGCAGATGATATGGGCATACAAAGGTTAAGTTCAAGTATAGCAGCAACCAGCATTTCTGTCTCAGGATTCTAGGAGTAGTAGAAGCTGTAGATCAGCCCCAGGAGATAGCATTAAATATAGCCACAGAGGTAATGGCCCCAGGCCCTCATCCCCGAAGTGTCCTGCTTCTCTGGCTCTACCCTGCTTTAACCCAGTGCAGTGGTTCTCAAACTTGAGCATCCTTCAAAATCACCTGGAGGACTTGATCAAGTAGTTTGCTAGTCCCCACTTGCAGAGTCTCAGGATTCGGAGATCTGGGGTACAGCCCAGGAATTTGCATTTCTAACAAGTTCTCAGGTGCTGCTGCTCTGCGGCTCCGGCTCCTGCCTGGTGTTTCTCAACCCAGGCTGTAGATGATAAGCACCTGAGGCCCTACTTCAGCCAGTTAAATAAAACAGTGGGCAGGGCCTGGGCAGACAGCTCCCCAGGAGATTCGAATGTCTTACCCACAAGCAGACTAAATTCAGTCCCAGGGTTACTGACACCATTTCCTGTTAGCTACCCCTGCTTCTCTTCAGTGCTACCACCTGGTTTCTGACCTATGCCTGCCTATGTTCTCAATAGCTGTTCTTTCCTTATTCATAATTTATCCTGAATTGTATAGCTTAACTTAAATTAGATGTTAAAGTAGAAAAGGGAGATAGGGCTTTAGCAAGTTTTATAAAAAAATCACAAATCATAAATTGAATGAATCGGATGAACATGTGCTTCTTAACGAAAATTCTTAATTAGGAAGACCAGAGAGGTTCCCTGGAAACAACAGAAATGTCATTTTTATGCACCAAGCCCTAAAAAGGACATTATACCCTGTTAAAAGTTAAATAACTGCAAGGAGGAGTCTATATTTCCAACACTGCCTTGATGAGGCTAGCAGTTCACAACATGTAAGAAACGGGAATTATTCTGAGAACTATGTCCACCTGCACCAACCTAACATAGCTCTAAGCCAAGGCTTAAGAACCGAGAGCACTTATGTCAACATGTCTTATTTGTTTGGTACAGGAAATCTTTGCCCAGGAAAAAAAAGATAGTAAACCAATAAATAACTTCACTGTTTGTGTCAAGAAATCCTGAAGATCAGTTTATCTGAGACAACAGACTGCTCACCAGGGCCAACAGCTTGCTTATCAAACAATAGCTTAGCTGTAAAGACTCCCTTCAGGGTCCTCTCTATGTCCATCAATCCCTTCCTTGAACAACCTGCCTTAAACCACTTAAGCTCAGACCCCAAAAACCCTACAGAATTCTTCTCTGACATCTCCATTCCGAGATACTTCTCAGGTGCTGTGGTGTTCCCTCTTGCTGCACTGAGTTCTATTAACTTAGTTTTGCTTTATTAGCAAGTGGTCTGATAATATTTTGGGGAGTTCAATCAGCTATTTTAAGAGCAAAGGGTTCCATAGTCAAATAAACTTGTGAGATAATATATACCATTTCTACCTTCATGAAAATTACAATCATGTTAGCATATTAAAGCTTCTGAAAGGTTCTGCATTTAAAAAAAAAAAACTTTAGGAGATTGCACAAACTGGCAATTTGTACATGATGCCTTGTTTTTCTGCAAATTATTAACTTCCCTGAGAACATTTTTTTCTCAATATCAGTTTTGAAAACACTAATTTAGGTAAATTGATTGATTCATGAGAAATAAAGGAATGCTAAGGCGTATAAAGTATAACCCTGACATCCCTAAGTTAATGGTGAGTGAGAGGGCAACCAGGCTTTCCCACACTGGAAGTGTCCTCATCCCACCACCAGAAACCTCTGTACTGGGCAGATGCCCTATGGAGGGGCATCTCAATGGCCTTCCACATCATTAATGAGCGAGGGTTTATTGCAATCCCCCATCTGTCTACAGAGGGCCTGTTCCTGGAGGCCCCTACAAACAAGGCACCCACCCACTTTGACAGATTGGGAGGAGCCTGAACACCTTCTCACCCTGGATCCCGAAAGCCGCTCAACCAGCCTGCTCGCTGCCTGACAGGGCTTTGCAGTGTATTTTGCAGTGAAAGCTCACCAGATAACAGTTCCTGCTCCTGATGGTGAAGCTGGATGATCAGAAGAAATCCACATCTAGTACCTTCACGGCCTTCTCAGAACATGAGAGAAGACATCTGTCAGCGTGGCTGTCTTCCTTCTTTCCACTCTGCAAATAGTTTTGTCTCAGGTCTGGGGGGAAGAAATTAATAAATTATCAGAGAATTCCAGGATCCAGCACACTCTCTGTGGAACAGGTGGCCAAGCAAAGAGGACAAAGGCCTCACAAAACCAAGATTATTCAAATTACCAATGAGCATTTTACCAGTGTGTTCCTTGATATATCCTTATTAAAGATTAATTGCCAGGAACAGATTCAGCTCAAGTGGTTGAGTGCCTAATTCTCACGTACAAGGTCTGAGGTTCAATTTCCGGTACATCCTAAAACAAAACAAACAAACAAAAAACCGACTCTCATTGGGGAGCAGATGTAGCTCAGTGGTTGAGCGCCTGCTTCCCATGTACGAGGTCCTGGGTTTAATCCCTGGTACCTCCTAAAAAAATTGCCATTAATTACAGTGATTGAAAGGAAACATCTCTGAAGACAAGCTTGAATCCTTCTAGCTCTGACTGGGTTAACCAGATAAAACAGAGGCACCAAAGAGAAGAAGTTTCATCATGTCACTGAGTGCATTAGAAAGAAAGAGAAGGAGGAACAGAGGGAGGGAGAGAGGGAGGGATGAAGAAAGAAGGGAGTGAGAGGAAGAGAATAAGGGAATTGCTTGAAAATGCTCAGGCTAGGCCCTCAGGTCTGTATACTGGGGGACACTAATTGAATCCATGAGAAGAAAGTTAACAGTTCCCACTGAAGCAGGCTAGATAGGGAATCAATAGACGATCTAGAACCTGGCAGAAAAACCACCGCCGTTAACACATGTCCTCCAGTATGCCCAAGATGGCTGCTGGAAGACACTCATGAGATTCTCCCATTTGGAATAAGATTTCCTCCAGAAGCGAGGAGAAGCCTTGGATATTCTCCAGGAGCCTTATCATTGGGCCCTCCTGGGGGATTGATAGATGGGGTAATCAACCAAAACAGCAAACAGCTGGAACTCCTCCCATGCCATTAGCAAAAGGGCAGAATAATTAAGGGTACAAAAAGCAAGTGCAAAGGCCAAACCGGCCCCTCTCTTGCCTTTTGACCACTGTTCTTGTCTTCTGTGCCCTGCTCTCGCCATGTCCCCCTCGCATGTATCAACACGCAAGTAAAACCTGGGCATTTCCACACGGAGTGCTGGCCCGTGCAGGAGTGCTGGCCCACATGGAGTGCTGGCCCACACGAGAGCTGGTGCAGCAAGATGATGCAACAAAAAGAGACACAGAAGAGAGACAATAAGAGATGCAACAGACCAGGGAGATGAGGTGGTGCAAGAGACTGAGTGCCTCTCTCCACTCCGGAAGATCCCAGGATTCCTTCCCAGTGCCGCCTAAAGAAAAGACAAGCAGACACAGAAGAACACACA
>JAQZBX010106809.1:0-10721 GCA_029593785.1 Cabassous unicinctus
AGGGAAACACCCTATTTTCCAAGAAATAAATAAAATGAAAATACGTAGAAAACTTTTGCAATAAATCAGGAAACAAAATTTTATACAAATCAAATGGGGAAAATTGACCTTTGAAAAATAAGAATGAAGCAGAAGTAGACTAATTCTATTTTCCAAAAAGAATTAATTATAATCAAACAAGCATTTGAGGATATTAAAACCTCTTGAACCAGAATTTTAAAAACTGTGAGTAGAATGTGCAAGAAAACTGGGAGATTTTAAAGCATTGATAGAAAGCTGAAAAATAATGGAAAACAAGAAAAAGTTATTTCAGAAACAAAGAAAAAATTTACAGTGTGCCCAAAAGGAAACAGACTTTGAAGAAACAGCATTGAAGAAAGTCAAGAAATCAACCAAGAGAAAATAAATGACATAAAGGGTAAAGGTAAAAGGATGAGCGAGAAAGTAGCAGAAATGGATGACAGACAAAAAATAATGCAATACATTGGTATTACTTTGTATTGAATAACATTGTTTGTTTTATCAGGGTCCCTATAGTAGGAAAACAAGACTGAGGAAATGTTATAGACTGTATAAATAACAACTAAATGAGATGTGTATTCCTGGATAGAAACATAGAACAACAAAAAAAAAAAAGGACATTAGCGGGAAACAGCTGCTTTGAACAAGGTCTGATGTTTAGTTAATATAATGAATCAATGTTAATTTTCTAATTTCAATAAGTGTATTCTATATGTGTAAAGGTTAACATTAGCTGAATCTGGTGAAGGTCATGAAGGAATCTCTTTCCTATTTTTGGAACTTCTCTGTAAAGCCAAAACAGAACAACAACAAAAAAAGATGATTTGTCTGACAAGTGGAATTTGAGTTTCATTTTCTCAGTGATATAGTTAGGATAAAGCAGAGTTTGAATTGCTCCAAATAGATATTTCAATTTTATAAACAAAATAATTGGTCATTGTTATACCACAATAAGGGTAATATCAGCAACAAAAGCCAGGTAGACAGAGATCAACATGAAAAGAAGACCTTTATTGATTTTCAGTTACTCTTAATTCATAAAATAAAATAAAACTTTTATTGAGTTATTGAGTGAGTGAGTGTTTGTGAATATTTATTCACCATATTTCTGACACCTCTCCTTTGGGTGATAAAATATTTTTAATAACAGATAAAATTATCTTTGAAAAAGAAATAATTTTCTGAACAGACAATAAGGAAAAAGTAAATAAATATAATCATAGGAAGAGATTTGAATGGTTATATCATGTCTATGAGTTGCAAGAAAACATCAGAGAACTTGAATTTTAATAAGTGTAAAGACTCAGATCAAGTCAAACTAAAATAACATTTGCAAGGAAACTACGCTGTTTAAATCAGTTAAGTGTACTAAACACAGAATTGTTTTGGCTATTTTGCTTCAAAACCCTCATTTTCCCATCATTGTACACATATTTCTGAAGAGTTTTTCAGTATGAATTGAAGAAGTCAAGTTCTTCAGTATTTATTTTTTTCAGAGCATCTCAGGGCATCCACACTTAAGAAAATAAAAGGACTTCAGTGGAGATAGAGCAAGGTGAAATTCTAGATGGCAGAGAAGAAACATGGACATTTCAAATTATTTTGCACCTTAATTTTACTTACCTATAACAGGTAGTATAACTGGAGTTTTAAAATGTAATTTGCTTTTCACAATTTAAGCTTCTATTACTTTAAAATAAACACATACAAACAAAATGAACACAAATAGAATATACAACTGGATATCAATTATTTCCTTTTTTTTTTTTTTTTACTATTTCCAAATTCAAGTGTTTGCAAGAAGAAAATAAAGTGGAATAAGTGGAATTTTGGTTGTTGTCTTTGATAGATTATTAGCAAAGTCAAAGTGACATTTTTTTTTTCTTTCATGCATGCCTAAAAGCTAATAATGAACTGTGGGTGTGTAAAATAATAGAAAATAAGGCCATGTGATATGTGGGTCCCAGTGTGTCCCCAGCTCTGGCTCCCCCTCTCTAAGGGAAACTCAGCCCGCAATTCATAGCTGCCTGCATGCCCCAGGACACAAGTTAAAATGTAACAAATCTCCTCACAGGAGACAATGTACAGATGGTATTGTAGACTGTAATTTTCTCCAGGCTGTACAACTTCTTCCTGCAATAACATCACCAGAACCCTTTCATGGAACTCTCTTATGAAATATCTTTGTTCTGAGACACTTTATACTGCCCATCATTATCCTGCCTCTTTGCCAAGTGCTACTTTCATTCTTTGGCCTGCTGCTGCCGAACACCCTCTCCTGTCTCTAAGTCCCAATAAATAAAGTTCATGTCTGATTATGTGCTGAGTGTGTCCTTTGGTCTTGATGCTGCCCTAAAATGTGTCTTTCAGTAGCTGGGTTGGAACATGATATTAATGCATTAACAATCATTAGAATGACAGGAGAGTTCTATGCCTCATCCTTGTTTAGCTTGAGGATAAGTCCAGGACTGGCTTTATTGAAATTCATACTCATTTTCTTAGTTCACCAGAGCTGCTATGACAAATATCACACAGTGTGTTGGCTTAAAATCAAGCATTTATTGTCTTACAGTTTTGAAGGTTAGAAGTCCGAAATCAAGATGACAGCAAAGACATGCTTTTTCCTTGAGTCAGTAGTATTCTGGTCATGACAGTCCTCCATCATATGGGGATGTTCCTGGTCTCCTCCTGTTTCTTATTCTGACTTCTAGATTCTCTGCTCCTGAATTTCCTCTTTTAATAAGGTCTCCAGTCTTATAGATTAAGGACCACCCTCATTTAGTTTGGCCACATCTAAATAGGAACTTCAAATATCTTATTCACAAATGAGTCCACACCCCGATTTACCTTCACATATTCAAAGACACTATTTACAAATGGGCTCACACTCACAAGAAGGGAGAAAAGATTTGAACCTATCTTTTGTGAGGTGTATAACTCGACTCTCAGCACTCATCTAACAAAATAGTCTCTTAGGTATATTATTTAGCATCACCTTTTAAGAATTGACCACTAAGTCATAATTTTAGGCAATATCTGTTGTTTTATGATTAAGGCACAACCCACCTGAGAGCTACTTTTTATTTTGCTTTCATGGTTTGGAAAGTTGTCCTAAACTTAAATATCTCCCTTTCTGCATGAAGTTTTCAATTACTGTAGCTGAAATTACCCTGGAAAGTGTCACTGAAATGTCTGCATGTCTTAGAGTCCTTTTTCTTTATTCTATTATATGTAACACCTCCTTTTCTGCACCACATGCCCTTGATACTGCTTAACTGTCATCAAGTACTCTTCACTCTTGCAAGGAGTGCATTGCAGAGGCAAAGGTAGCTCTGTGGGGTAAAAGTTTGCTTGGTGCTTCAAGAACAACATTATCATGCCTCCTTCCTTTTAGAAATGGACTTTCTATGGGAGAAAAAAAATTAAACATGCAGATTTTACTGCATCACATCCCACAACCTGAATCTTATACAATACAGTCAAGCTCAATGAACTTAATAAATATGATTTTCTTATTGTATAGATAAGCAAGTTTTTATCACTTATATTTTTGGTACTCTATATTTTTTATCCTTCAAGTAATATCATGGGTGCAAATTGGAATGGCTATTGTAATACTTAAATTTCAAGCTCTTTTAAGTAAAAATATTAAAGGTTTCCATTGCTTTTCATAATTTCAGAAAATATTTGATCCTTGTGCGTTTGTAAACTGCATTTCTGAAGAGCAAATGACTTAAAAAAAATGCAGATGGAACATTATGTTTCATTGGTGCAGTAAACCACCTGAAGATTTGTAGCAAGATGAGTCATTTGTCCTTCTGCAGAAAACTTAAGGCCGAATTTAAGATTAAAAGAATGAAATAAAACAAGCCAAAAGATCCATGAAGTGAGATGCATTTCCATGAACTTAAATACATTTACTGGATTAAATATTGAGCTTATTTGCTTTAAGTAATCTATTTCATATTTGTTAATCCTCCAGCTTAATTCTCAATAAGTAAATTTGTCAGGCAATTATATAAAGTTGGTTTAATTTCCCGCTTACCAAAAGCATTTATCATTTCTCTCACATCTAAATTTCCAGAACTAAATCTTTCCTCATGCTATTTCTTGATTCTACATTAAAATGTCTTGTGATTTTCATAAATTATTACCTACAAATATTTACCAAATATATACCTTTAAAATATTTTAAATATTTATTTTAAAATAAAATAATATTTTACCATATTACTATTTTATTTAGTTTGATAGACTAGAAGAAAAACTTGTGACTATAAAAGCTAATATTAATATTTTACCATTGTTTAAAAACAGTTCTGGAGTTTAAAACACCACCTAAAACATTCATTATTCTAATTTGGAACATTCAACAAATTCCACCTTCTAAATTTCCTCTGCCCATATATCTGCATAATGGCTGGCATGTTTTCACCTGAAGAACTTGGGCAGTTCTTAGAGGGCAGCACGAAGTCGACTGTAGAGGTCTCCAAGTTTCTCTCTTCTCCTTTTTCTTTTGTTTCTCTTTCTGCTCTTCCTGACATGCCATGATGGATGTGTTTTCCATTCTTGTTTACAAAATGAACTCTTCGCTTGGCTGGACAGGTATTTTTTCAGGTGATTGAATCAGAATTCATTTTTGATACAATTGTTATCCCATTACACATAAAGATGTAAGTATATTGAGATTATGGGATTTTGTTAAAGTTGATATATTTTGGTTGAAACAAAACTCAACTTTTCCAAGAGCACCACAGGGAAGGGAGGTCATAAATTTCCACATATCTACTTCGGGGTTCACTTATCAAACTGTTTGTATAAAATGCAAATCCTTTAGAAAACTGTGATAGTTACCAGTTAGAAGCAAAGCGTGACATCCAGATTACATTCCTGCTTCTAAATAAAAGAGAAGAGATTAAAAAGCAATTTTCTTCATAAAAATTTCCAATGAGTTACTTTTAAATTAAAAAGAAGGGAGATACTATCATGATTGTTTTTTAATGAATAACTGATATTCTATAAATTGATCGTAAAGATAATAAAGGGGAATAGAGAAAAGCAAAATGGAAAATGTCTTGCCAGAAGGACTAAAAAACATTATGTTCCAGTACTTTTAAAAGCTATCTCAATGATTTTTGTTTCTAAAGATAAAGTAACAGAAAATGTAAATATAACCTGAAAATGAATGTGGAGGGACTAGATTAAATAAAACATGGCAGATGATTATAATGTAATATTATTCAGACATTAAACTTATATTGTGGAAAATTACTTAATGACATGAAAAATATTGATGTTATGAAATAATGTGAAAAACCATTTCAAAACAATTTCTACAGTATAATCTAAATGATTTTAAAAGTTATAAGTATACAGAAAAATATGCATGGTAGAACATAATGTGATTTATCTCTTGGAGATAGAATTATGAGCAATGATTCCATATTTTCATTTCAATTTTCCTAACTTTTAAAATATTCTGCTTCTGGATAGATGATATTTTAGAATCAGATAAATGGAATTAAAATAAGTTAATAAAGTAATTCTTTTGGAGCTTCCTTTTCTACATCCTGTATGGAATACGTTTCTGTGAATCAGTCATCCAATAAGTTAGTAGAAGTGAAGCAAAGGCCCCTAAAATAATTTCGTTTCAAAAGAGTAGGATCCATTCATTTCAGCTACAGAAGGGGTTCTAAAATGAGACTTACAATCAGCTCCTAATATTTAAGACATCTGCACAACATAACCAGTTTCTCTGGAGTGGAAAAAGCAAACTGAAAGGAAAACAAGTAGTCTTATCTTTCTCTCACTTAAGCAATTGAACCAACTAAGATTTTCAAGTCCTCTTATCTGTCACTGAAAGGAAGTACTCTTTCTTGAGCCTAGTTTTCTCCCCCTCCCCATTCCCTGAGGAGCTTTCTCCAAGCAGGATTGTCTTATATATAAACCCAAATTTTTGTATCTTTCTCCACTTGATCTATATTTTTAAAAAGATGTATTCCTCTTTGTGAAATTAACACTGAAGGAAGTGAGGAAACTAGGTTCTTTCTGTACCCTCCTTGCTACACAATGAAACTGTGGCAAGTTCCACAGTGAGAAGACCTAGTGGTATGTACTGGGTTTTGCCACAGTCCTTGGCATAAGGCTGTTCCTCGATAAATATGTATTGAAAGAAGAAATGTTTAAACAAATTTTATTGCACAAATCACTATATTAGAGTATGAATTGATTTATAAAATGAGAATATAGAGGAAAATAATTTCTAAGTATGTTTCCAATTCTAACACTGCTATAATTCTAACAGGAGCCTGCATTATAGTGTTCTGGAAGAAATTATTTGTCAGACAATGAGTAGAGTTCTACTTGGGGGCAGGGGTGGGAAAACACCTTCCTTTTCATTGTCAAAAACAATTCCTACTTCTGTATTAAGAATGGCTTTCTTAACCTAGTGTAAGTGGCCTAAAATTAGAGGAAATAAATTTATCTAATAAAGAGAGTTTCTTCAGAAAATTAAATTTTGTAGGAGATCAATGCAAATTTATTTGTGATAGATGGATAATTTCATATATCAATATATATTAAAATGTTTTGTGATTTTCATAAATTATTAATAGAATGCTTGATAGCTTTGGTGGATGTACATCCCAGAGAATGTTATTTTTGATATATGAAGACCAATTAACATGTATATCCCATAATCCAACAAAGCTGTGACATTATATCAGTTCAAAGGGTCTTAGCCACACTATAGGAGAATGAAATAAGAACTGAAATGATTGATATTGAGGTTTTTTTTATAGTATAATGGCACCTCCAAAATAGAAATTAAATTTAGTTATTTCAAAGGCAAAGTTATGTGTCTTACATATCTGAGGTATTTTTTTATACAATACATGTATTATTCAAGTAGTTTTGTATCTGTACCAAAAACTTAACTAAGCATAAAATTCATTGTTTTATATAATATTCCTTAGACACAAACCCATTTAGCACTTAGCTTCAGTAAAGATGGGTCTTTGAAATTAGTTTGTGGATACAGCATGTTTTTCTTTGGTTGCAGGTGACAGAAAACTAAATTAGATTATAGTGACAGAGGGTAACAGCCACTAACTTTAGTCCTTAATTACTGATGGAGGTGGAAATATTGCGTATAAAAATCACCTAGGAATATTTTTAAATGTCACTACTTTGATTGTTGGAAGAGCAAGTATAATTTTAAAAAGATCTCCACTCATTACACTCATATACACATCAAGCTGGGAAGCAGTGCTTTTTTCCCTGATAAAATACTTGAAGCATTGCTAAATGACAAGCCACCTCATATCTTCTTGGTATAAGTAATATATAGATTGTCAAACATAAACTGTCACTAGGAGAGATGGACTTACTTTCTACATAATCTCCCCAGGCGTCTCTTTTTGGGCCTATTTCCTTCTACAGAGCTCTCCTTGTTCATTTCTGCCTGATTTTATTTGTATAAAAATGTCCTGAGAAAGAATTTGAGCACATTTACTGCCTGCTCAGGAATCTTTGTTAGTTTACTGAAAGAAGTTAGATTTTAAGTTTGCAAACATTTCAGAGCCCATAGCAACATTTTTTTGGAGTGTGATTTCCTTAAAAACACAAACAAATAAAATAAATTTGATCTTTAACTTTTCTTGTAAAGAAAAAACAATTCATAAAGATGAAGTTTAAAGACTGAGATGGAGAGATTGATCATCGCTTGCATAAATACCGACTTTGTTCAATGGCTGTCTCCGTTTGAACTAGCTGAAAGGGGTTTGATTGTTTTTTGTTTGTTTGTTTATTATTTTGTTGGGTTATATTGTTGAGACTATGACAATCCTGCATCGTGTAATATAAAAATTACCAATTTCTGATCAGTCTATAAGTTATCAACCTATACTGATATAAGGGCATCTTCTTGAGTTTTAAAGGAAGCATGGCTTTGATTTCTACTAAGGTTGTTGATTTCATTGCTTCCTGGTCTGACTAGTGGAGGACAATGAACATATGTATCTGTGTTTCCTAAGAGAAGTAATTTCCAGATTCATTAACTATAAATAATCTTCTATTGAATTGCTCAAATATTACATCATTGTTAGACTGTGCCAGCCAAGAATTTCTAACATTATGTGTCTTATTTATCTCTATAGCATTCGTTTACAGACTATATTTCATGAAATTTTGAAAAAAGGAACTTCAAGTATATCCAATAATGTCATCTTAAACTAAGTAAGTCTCATATAGGAAAGGATTATCAATGCATAATTTAGTGGAAATATGACTCCCCATGAAAACATTATTGCTGACTGCTTCATTAATTCAGCAGCTAAGTCTGAAGGCCAAGCTTTCCAACATATTCCTTATCATCACCCACAACATATGCATTCATTATGTTTTGAACTTAAGATTTGAGTTTGCTTAAAATATAGAAAATGGCAAAGGAAGAAGAAAAAGGAGGAGGAAGAGGTGATGGAGGCGGAGGCAGACAAGAAGAAAAGAAAATGCATCTATAATCTCTCCTGACTCTGAGCAGCTCTTTCCCTCCACTGCTATCTGGCTCATATAGGATGGAGAATAAAGAAGGATAAATGACAGTATAAGAAATAAGTGAGCATGGATGATGAACAATCTTCAGAGGCAGAAGAAGAAAACTTAATCTACCAATAATTCTAATAGAGAGAAAACAACCTCCATACATAGCATTAAGCATGGGTTTGATTCTTGATTATAGAAATTTGCCCTAATGTTGATTTTGTGAGACTTTATAGAAGATTAATGTGAGTGAATTGAAGTAAATGGTTTAGTGAATATTAGCTTTGGTTTGTGTGTTTGTTTTTCTGTTTGTCTATTGCCTCTCTAGTGTCCCTTTCCTCCTTTTCTCTTAAAATAGTCCTTTCTTCTTTTGGAATGACCCTCCATTTAACTGATATGACCAATAATCCCTAGCTCTTTGTCTTTCCTACCACAGGAGAATATATGGTGGGGTATAAAGCCCATTTAGGGTCCCTTTTCAGGAATAAAGTGGAAAACCAACAGGCTTACTTGGATAACAGCCAAGGAAAAGATTAAGAGATGGAGGTAGAGGTGGAGTGGAGAGAAAAACTAGACAAAAAGACTAGACTGAGTCTGGAGTGAGCTATGTCAAGCCACTTTCATGGACTCATGGTAACTAGATTTCAGTAAAAATTTCTTATTAGTTTCAGCTAGGCTTTTGTCCTTGCTACTGAAAGAGTCCTTTTAAAGGAAATTGAAAATGAGCTTTAGTCAGACCAATGTATTTAGGGATTTTTATCTGTTTGAGAAATATAATTGGTGACAAAGTGTCATTTTAGAATTGCACCAAGATTAAGCAAGTTAGTACATGTAAAGTGCTTAGAATAGTGCCTGGCACAGACTAAGCAGTCAATTAATGCGAGGGGTGATTGTATTGCCATGTATAACTCTACCTTGTATCACTCCTTTGCCTTAAGAAAAATGTCTCATATATTTATTTTAATATGAGAGAAGAAATCTTCCCTTTTCTCATAACAAAATAGTTTTTGCAGTACTTGCAGTTCATTGATTAAAATAAAAAGTTGATTTCCTCAGACTGCTATCAATTGTTTTCCTACTCCCTCAAATTAATCTACATATAAGCTAATAATCCAAGCAAATTTGTAGAATTCAGAGCAAGAGAACAATCTTAAAAAATAAATGAAATTCATTGTACCTAATCTCATAGCAAGGTATGGAAACACCTTTGAGATGAGTGGCTAATGAATCATTTTAGTTTTATTTTTCCTAGCAAGATGACAATGCTTTGGTTTCTGATTAATATTCTTGCATTACAAGTTTTCAGTATGTGCTTGGGTGTATCTGTGCCAGTGTCTATGTATGTGTGCTGATCTTTCAGTTAGTCACAAGCAAAACTCTGCAGTGGACTTAGGTATTTTATAATTATTTTATAATTTAACAGGCAAAACAAGATAAAAAGCATATTCTCCAATCTACAGATCAGTGAATTTGATATTTTTGATCCCAGGCAGGATTCTCAAGTGAAATACAGAAAGGATTACTTATGTATGTTCAAAAATAATCATATTGTTACTAAGAATAAACATTATTAGCTAAATAGGTAAGCATGCATTTTTGTGTGTTTGTTTTTACAGGTTTTAGAGCACTGTTTTAACTAGTTTAATATATTTCAGGAAGACAGTATATTTTCTGTAGTATCTTTGTTATTTGGCATTAGATCCTTAATATTTTCACTGGACTTTTACAACAGCCTTCAACTTAATTTATTTCCTCCAGTTGTCCCAGTGGCAGTCCATCCTAGTATTGATGAGACAAAAAATCTTAAATCTACATGTGGTAACATCCCTCTATTGTTAAAATATCTTCAATATGTCCTTATAGTTCCCAAGACAAACTCTAATAAATCTTTTCCTCGATTTTTACACTTTAGCCTTAAACTATTCCTTGTAATTATTCTTTATGATTTTATCTCAGAAATATTTTCATTATTCCACATTTATGCTGTGCACTTTCTCACCTTTGGGGATTTGTTTGTTGTCCTTCTGCTGTGTAGAATGTCTTTTCCTCATTCCTTTATCTTTATAGTACTTTTTGAATATGTCTTAAATGTTACTTCTTCCACAAAAAATTCATATATATATACACACACACACATATATACATATATGTACATATATATA
>JAQZBX010106811.1:0-10718 GCA_029593785.1 Cabassous unicinctus
ATTGTAGACCAAAAAGAGGTAAAGAAGAAATGAGCAAAAGTTCTTAAAAAACCAGCAGAATAAAGACAAATCCATGTTCGTTTCTGGCTCTACCAATTGGAGAAGTAGCAGAAGCAATTGTCTTTTATATACCCCAGGTTTACCATTCTCTTTCCCCACTAAAGTTATCCTTTGTTTTCCCCACTCATCACATCCCACTTTCAGGGAGAATCTGGTTTTTGGTCATTGATACTTTAATGTAAATTTAAGCTCGAGGGATAGTTTCTGTCTAAGTCTTATCTTCAGTCATGGAATGGAAGTAATTATACCAGGCTGTTCTTGTGGGAGTGGATTAAATGACCACTGCCTATACTGAGAATGCCAACAGGTGAAGGTGGGGCCTGGGTAGGAGGCCACATAATTTCCATCCCTACTTGGAGATTTTTGTAAAAGAAGAGGGTGCTGGTATTTACTCTGGGACTGTTCGGCAGGTGGGCTAGCCATCCTACCTATAGGCCAGTAGTTCCTAAACTTGGCTAATCATCATAAATACTTGAGATGTTAAAAAAAGTTCTGGGCCTGACATTCTCCATTCAAATTCTGATTCAGTAGCTCTGGAGTATTGTTCACCTCTATTGTAAGCCCAGTAATGACTTTATCTTCCAGTAAAGATTACTTGGGGGAGCAGGTGTACAGTGTTTACTCCATTTACTACTATTTTTCCTTTCCTTCTCTTTCTCCTCCTTCTTCTTTTTACAAAATTAACACAACTAAAATTTAGAAACACAGATTTCCTCCACTTTTACTTAGAAGCAAGTGGAGGTCCAAACTATTATAGGTTCTAATGATCTTTACAGCTCTTTCTGTCTTGTGTTCTCTATTTCTGTCTCTCTGATCTTTCACTCCTCCCCCTCTGGGTTTCTCTATAACACACTCATAGGATGCCTCAGGTATTTTTTCCTACCCACCTATGCATATTGTTTTTATATTCTTCAGAATAAGTAAAACTGAACCCTTCTCTTTTAGTTATTGAGAAAAAGGTGCTAATAATCTCTCTTTCCTGCCTGGATAAAGTGACAGGAGCATTCTACTCTATACCAGACACTATATAGGCAGTTTTGCATATATACTACTTCATTTCACCCTCTATACAACCCCAGCAGGCAAGAGCTTGGCTCAGAAAAGTTAACTCGATTGCCCAAAATGACTCTGCTCAGAAGTGTGTGTAACAGACTAATTTTAGTTTTCTTCATCACCAGCAAACATTGATTACCTAGCACATTCAGGGTACAAAGACCAGCCTAGGCTGTCCCAAGCTTGCTAATTAGATCATCCTGCTCTTTCTTTGGTACACCCTGTCTTATAGTATTGATTAAAACCAACACATTAAAAATAAACCTTGAGAACTTTAAATCTTTGCCTTTTTTTTTTTTAATATATTATATTCTGTCTAATCACCCAAGTGTTACAATTTGAAAAATATAGAAAAGCACGGAGGAGAAGCTAAAGATCATAATCCTATCGCCAGAGAATATCCTGGTTAACTTTTGCATGTTAACTTTTTGATGACGATGATCATCTTTCTGCTAAATAGATATGCATGCACACTTATAGCATACTTATACTTTAAAAACACAAATTTGATCATTTGGGTGTCTATGTTTTTTTTATATTTTTCTACAGTGTAGAATAGATAATGTCTGTGTGGATCAGTTTTTCCATTATTTAAATAATGGGCCATCATTTTTAAAATTTAATCAATCCCTGATTATTGAATATTTGGATTGTTTCCATTTCCACTTTTAAAAACAAGGCTGTGTTATCTAGCCCAGCTGTCTTTTAAATATCAAGGCTATAGGAAAATAGTTTTAAACATGCAAGAAATCAGAATGCATGTGTTCTTGAGCCCTTCTGGAGAAATCTACTAGATGATGAGCTATAATCCACCAGGAGATGACTGGGAAAATATGAGCAAAAGCACTGATGGTGGGCATTGATTATATTTAATTGTAGATCTAAGACTTAAATAAATGTGGGAATAAGGGTAGAAAAATAACAGGTAAATATTATACATTCTGATAAATTAGAAATAACACAACTGAAAAAATTAGAGAAGGGAGAGAATAAGTAAAACAAGATCATTGATTACATAGGTAATAAGTAGGAATCAAAAGATGCCATTTAAAGGTTCAAACCAAAAGAAGTCTAAGGAATGAAAAATGGGATTATAAACCACTTAAAAAAAATAAAGTGTTAGTATTAAGGTACCCACTAGAATAAAAATATAAGCCTACTTAAATACCAAAATATGTAACAGTAATAAAAAATGAAACTTATATATGCAAATATCAAGGATAATCTACAAACCAATAAAAATAGCCACATAGACTTGGGGACACTGAGGGTAGAAAGGTTAGGAATGTTAGTAAGACTTCTCTGAGTTTACCTTTTTATATAATTTTGACTTTTGAACCATGTAAAAATGATACACATTCAAAAAATAAAATTAAATAAAAAGAATGAAAAGGGTAAGCATTAAAATTTAATATAAGCAAAAATCAAATGACCCTAACAAAATATCAAATTTCACATCAAGTACACCAAAATAGAAAACAAAATTTGAACATACCTTCATAAGATATATTCTGTGAACAAAAAGAACTGCAAAGAGATACTTCATTTTACTTAACAGGTTTTATTTGTGGTGGCATTGGTATGAAATACTGAAATGATTGTGTATTGTAGCATATAGCCAATGAGAAAATATCCTAAACTTTTTGGAAAGTAGAGTTTTCACTGTGGGCAAAGATAAAAAAATATCAAATGAGGGAAAGAGAGGAAGATCTTTTGGTATTGGATTGAAATGGAGATATCAGTATGAACTCATAATTTCTTGAAAAATATATTTCTTAGCTCTGTGCACAGAAAGGGTCTAGAAACAATGATATCCCACTAACAGTGAGCACACCTAGCATCTAGATCTTGGTTTCTAAATTTCATTCTTCACTGAAAGAACCAGAGAGTTAGAGAAATAGCTGGTTCTAGGTCTGAGACAGGAAAATCACAAGATGAGTTAGACTCTTTTGCTGTGCCAGAAAGTAAGGAAGTGATTAAATACCAGTGGGGCTATGTCAAAAGAATATAGAAGCCAGATTATAGGGGCTCCCATTGGACAAATTTGAGTCAATTTAAGCATCTAAAAGAATAATGAAGACAATAGGGGAAAAAGGAAAAACACTTATAAGGAAAATGCATGCCACCTTATAAGTGTAAAAAGGATACATTATAGTGCATGTACATTGAGAGTATTCTAGATTTTTTAAAAAATGCTGTAAAGATCATTTTGGGGACAACTGGGGAAATTTTTCCTTGAATTCTATATTAGATGATATTAAATCAATGTTAAATTTATTGAATGCAGTAATTATGGTTGTGGAGAGAATGCTCTTTTTCTTAAGAGAAAGAAAGAATTTAAAGATGGAGTATCATAATGTCTGCTATCTAATTTGAATGGAGCAACAAAAATAAGTAAATATATTGAGAGCTATAAAGCAACTGTGCAAAATGTTAGCAATTGGTGAATTTAGGTGAAGGTGAATAATTGTTTATTGCAGCTTTCATGATTTTCAAAATTAACATTGGGGGAGATAAAGCTGCTTCATTATAGAAGAAACAGAACTAATTAAAGAGTAAGCTATTATAGTATTAGAACATCACTATTTTTAATCTCTAATAAAATAATGGATCTAAGTAATTGCCACCAATCTCTGCTAAAACCATTACGTAAAAAAGTTAATGGGAAAATTGATGATGGGGGGATTAGGTTGAGAGCACTCAAAGCTACTAATCGATATAAACATAACAGAAGTGGGGTAAATAGGTCTTATGTGCCTTCTGATGTGATGTACTACAAAGTACATGGAGCCACTTATAAAGTTCATGCACATACACACCTAAATCAAATCAGGACTCTAGCTCTAACTACCCATTAACATGGGATAAAATAACATGCTAAATGATATAATGAGGATACAATCAGCCAAACCCAGAAATGAGAAATTCTGTAGGACAAAATGAGCTGAATTTTTTTTTCATTATATAAATGGCATAGTAAAAGGGGGTGGGAGATTGTTACAGATTACAGAGACATAAATATCAACCAAATCCAGTGTATGGAACAATTTTTGGATACCAATTTGAACAAACTGTAAAGAGACATTTTTTAGATAATTCGGGGAAGTTACAAATGGATGGGCTTAGATGATATTAAGGAATTGTTAACTTGGATGGTGAAAGAATGATACTAGGCTGATGTTAATTTAAAATTTCTTATTTTTTTAGAGATTCAAACATAAGTATTTAAGAATCAAATGCAAAACTACAAGAACAGCAAAGAGTTCTGGGATATAGATGAAACAAGAACTGGGCAAAATAGTAATAAGCAATGAAGCTGGGGGGTGGATACATGGTTCATTATATTATTCTCTTCACTTTTGTGTAGGTTTGAAAATTTGCATTGTAAAAAGTTTTTAAAATGCTAAAATGAAGTTTTAAGTACATGTATCTTTCTACACCTTTCTCATTATTTACTAGGGATAAATTTTTGGAAGTGGAATTGTCAGGTCAAAGGAGATGCATGTTTTGATGACTTGACACATATTGCCCAATTGCAACAACAACAAAAGTCTTTTAACCAAAATTATATTATAGTAGCTTCTTCAGTAATACTCTTATTAAAGAAATTTCAGGAATCCATGAACACATGGGAGAGGTTTGTATTTTGTGTTGTTCTGTTTTGTTATTTGCTAAGGGAAATTTTTCATTGTCTCTTGTAAAAACTGTCCCTGTTGTTATACAGTATTAAAGTTGTTAAAGTTATTCCCCATTACCGCCTTGTGGGTACTAAACAGATGTACATCTGAAAAGGTGCTTTTACCAAATAACACTCCTGTTCATATTTGGGGCAAGAAGTTGAGTTGGCTTCCCTAGTTCTACTTTTTTAGTTAAGAGAATTTAGGGTTTTGTATCTTAAACCATAACAATGAGTCAGGGAGAATTCATGCTATAATGTGAGAAATGTCAAAATTTGATTCCTTCCTAAGGGAACTTGAGAAGACTCAGCATAGGTGGTGACTATGCCTGGGTAAAACAAAAGAACAGAAAATCAGTAAGAGGGATTGTCTTAGTTTGCCAGGCCTTCTATGACAAATACCACACAATGAGTTGGCTTAAACATTAAGAATTTATTGTCTTATGGTTTGGAGGCTAGAAGTCCAACCTCAAGGTACTGGCAGGGCTGGCTTTTTCGCGGAGTCTGTACTGTTCTGGTGCTGGATTGCAGACTTCCTTCAGAGGTCCTTGGATTGTATCTCCGTTTCCATCACGTGGTGATCTCCCTTTTCTCTCTTGCTTCTTCTGGCTTCTGGTTTCCACTGAAATTTGGCTACGTCCAAATTTCCTTTGTTTATAAGGACTTCAGCCATATGGATTAATGTCTACTCTGATTGAATTTGGCCTCATCTAAATTCAGTCTTCACAAATCGCATTCACAAGTGAGTTTACACCTTAACAATATTTTCAAAGGTCCCCTATGCAAATGGGTTCATATCCACAGGAACACAGATTTGGATTTAAATGTGTCTTTTGTGGGTACATGATTCAGTCCCCAGGAGGGATGAAAAGGACTATGGTGGACGCCCTCCAAGTGTCCTTGGCAAGTATAATAGTCAGAGGCACTAAGGAATAGGGGAGGAGGAAAGGTCAGTTCTTTCTTATCTTACATGTCCTAATGATATGTCAATTTTGGCTAATATAAGAGATATGGAGAGAAAAGCATAAAATTCTCAACTATTTCCCTGCCTACTCCTCTGCTACCCATTTCTCTACCACCACTACCACCCCACCACCTCATTTCCAGTGCAGTTCTTCTATTCAAGATGGAAACCAGGAGTTGTGGAAGACTGTTAACTGGATTTGTTCAGGTGCTGTTTTTCAGTAAGTGTATCAAAGTGGCAGTCAACATGGTCCTCATCCATGTATACAAAGTAAAGAAAACAGATGCACGTGGAGAAACTGTTTCCACAAAACCGAAGAAAGTACATGTGATAAATGCTGATTTCAAAAGGTGGTTTTTGCCTTGCAGATGCATTGCCCATGTAGACTCTAAATGTTATATAGAAAAACTCTTTGTGGCATCAGGGGATTGTAAACCCTCTCAAATATTCCCATCTGTCATTTGGCTGTCTGATTGCACTGTAAATGTGAGTTCTTATCTCACATTTACTTTTGGAGGGAATCTTCATTATAAGGAGACCTATGGACTTGCAGTGAAGTCTTCACAGGAGCTTTTATGCTCCTGTAGATTAGGGTTTGCAGTGGTAAGGAAATGACTCCACAATAGCTCTAATCTCAAACCATCCAAACTAACTGGCAGCATTCAGAGCTCTAGGTGCTTTCTCTTCACTTGAGATCACCAAAGGCCCATGCTTGGAGTTATCAGAGCAGGAAGCATTATCATCAGTTGCCTCAACTGCAAAGTGAAAGACAAACTTATTATTTTATTTGGATTCAAAATTCTGGTTGAAATGAACTGAAACCAACTAAAGCCAACTTACACTAAAAAAGAAAGGAAGGAAGGAAAGAATGAAGGAAGGAGGGAGGGAAGGAGGAAGGGAAGGAGGAAAGAAAGGAAAGAAAACAGAAAGAAATACCATAAAGTCGCAAGAGTTTTTCACAAAGACCAAGGGCATTGTATTAGTCAGGGTTCTCTAGGGAAACAGAATCAACAGGAGATATTTGTAAATAGTATGAGATTTTATAAAATTCTCTCATGTGACCAGGGGGATGCACACCCAATTCTCTAGGGCATGCTGCAAGCCAGGGACTCCGATGAAGGTCCTTGATGAGTTCCCCAGGAGAGAGATGGAAATTCTCTCTCTGAATGCTGATATCACTTCTCCTTTTAAGGATGAGACTTCACTCATTGCTGATGGCAACCTCCTCAGTTGATTATATATTTAATCAGCCATCTATGCAATCAACTCACTGATGATTAAAGTCCACGAAATGCCCTGGTATTACACTTAGCCCAGTGCCTTCTTGACCAAATAACTGGGTACCATGGCCAAGTTGACACATTAGCCTAACCATCACAGGCACATTTACACATGAGTCTCAGGAAAGGTTGCGGATCTAGGAATTGGAAAATCTGGGAATTTGCTCTTTGTCCATCATTTGCTTCATTCTTCTGTTTCAGTAAAACAAGCTTCTGACTTACATGTTACAGTACAGACACTTTAAGAGTCCATATTGATATCTTACTGCCAATCTCAATAGATCAACTTGAATCTGTTAATTTCTGGCCCAATCAATTGTGGCCAGAGGTAATGGTAAATATTGAAAATATGGCCCAGTATCTAGTACTTCTCTCTAGGTACCCAGTACCTAGAGAGAGGATAGTTGTAAGTAGAGCAGTTCCATCCATCTGCCCCATGGGATCTAAGCCCCCTCTCAATCAGAAACAGCGTGGGCATCACCATCCCCAAATCTTCAATACTGAGGAATGGACAAACATAAGGGGGGAATGCAACTATGGACTAAAGTAGACATTATTATTCTTGCAATGGAAGAACTTGTAACATTAATATAAAGGCAGTGGCCACCAGAGATTCTGAGGGGAGGGAGAGGGAAGAATAAGTGTAACATGGGGCATTATGGGGACATTGGAATTGTCCTACATGAAATTGTAACGACAGCTACAGGCCATTATATGTTTTGTCAAAACCTATAAAATTGTGTCGATCAAAGTGTAAACTATAATGTAAACTATGGACCATGGTTAGTAGCAATGCTTCCATATGTGTTCATCAGTTGTAACAAATGTATCACCCTAATGAAAGATGTTGTTAATGAGGAAAGGGGGAGAGGAGGTGGGGTATATGGGAATCCCCTATATTTTTTATGTAACATTTATGTAATCTAAAGCTTCTTTAAAAACTTTTTAAAAATTGAGAAAAATTATTCTCTACCCATTTTTTGCAGTCTTATAATTAGAATATTCTTATCCACCATTCTCGGCCATCCTTTTTCATTTGCAAAATATGTATTAAGTACCTATAATGAGTATGCTTATGGGCTAGGTGCCATGGAGACACGGAGTCAAACATGTTCCATCAACTTGGGAAAACGACATAAATGCTTGAGAAATGAAATAGCCCTCCAAGGCATTCAGTAGAAATGAACATAAAAAGAAACTAACACAAGCAATTTGCAGAGATGGGCAGTGAAGTCTTCCTGGAGGAAATGAGAAATCAAAGGATCACAGGATATGTTAAAAGTCATCTTTACAAACCTTCCTCTCAATTGAGGAATCCCTTTTACAACATCCATGATGGACACATGGTCTGCTGATCTCTGCTTGAATACATTTGGAGCATGCTGTGAGATAGAGATGCCTTTGCATTATTGAGCAATATTAATTTTTAGACTATTATTCTTTATAATGGAATAAAACTAACCTCCAGCTAATATTTGAGGGTTTTTGATGGCCTCTCCTTGTCCCCACCCCAGAGTTAACCCCTCTGCCCTAAATCTGTCCAACTTTTTCAATGGTTACTTAGAAGATCTGTTTAGATTCCTCTCGAACCTGGTCCCTTGCATTTGAATGCTTTGCTTATACCTTTCTTAAGTTGGAGAGCCAGATCTATACAGTGTATAGAGCTTGATCTATGCAGAGTATAGAGGGAATTTGATAACATACTTCTGTGGTGGTGCTTAAGAAAGATGATTTCTGTAGATGGTGGGCCTGGGACTTCCAGAAAATCAGGGTTTTTTCATTAGACTTCTACCCAAATTATGGCCAATCCCATTCTTCTCAAAGTGTGATTCACAGACCATCTTCATCCAAATCAACTGAAGTTCTTTATTAAAAATGAAGAATGAGAGTCCTACCCTAGACTATTGAATCAGAATCTATGGGTGTGAAGTCTAGGGATCTACATTTGTACCAAACTCCTGTGAGGTTTCTTATATACATTGAAATTTAAGAACTCTCCATATGGTGAATAAGAGCACAGGATTTCCCAACTTTTAGCTGTGTGACCATGGGCAACTCACTTGAGTTCTCTGAGCCAAATGAGAATAATTTCTCAGAGGATTATTTGTTAAAAAGATATGCATAGCAGACACCGTTGGTTACGTACCCAACTGCAATTTTCCAGCCCATTTTCATCTTCTTTGCCAGTGAGGCCCAGTTTTGTTTAGGTAGGTACCATCCCATATGCTCAGGGAGTGAATCATGATTGGTATAAGTGCAATTGGAAGTCTCATTCCCCTTGATTGATTTATATATGGGTATATGATTTGGTCCTGGCTAATGAAATGTGAGGGGTCATCTGCAGGAACATTCTGAAAAAGGTTTTCCTAACCAGTAAAAAGAAACATATGGGAGCTGAAATTTGCTGGATATTAAAATATCTGTGTAGCACCTGGAATCATTGCAGCTGTTGTACAACCACAAGGAGAGACACCCACGCTCTGAGAATGGCAGAGTTGGAGGATAGGAAACACATGGGTCCTCCATGATGTTTTTTTAAATGGTTCTCAGTCAACCAATCCTGGCACTGGCCACTCCTGTACCAACTGTTATATGAGATAGGAATCCTCTATTATTTAAGCCTCTTTTAGTTTAGGTATTTTACTTGCAGCTGAAAGCATTCTAATGGAGACAGCAGGTAAAGCCCTTAGCATAGTGCCTACACATCATAATTGCATAATATAATTGTGATTATCATTATTTTCTATTATTATAAACAGAACTATTGGACTTTATTTCTGTTAAAATTAGTGCAGGGATTATCTTTGTTTCCCCATTGCCAACCCTATTTATTTTAAGACACATGTTCAAAAATATTTGCTAAAAGTTTGCATTAATTCTCCTTGGTTTCCACTCTCTGCTTCAGCCTATTGAAATCATGGTGGTTCTATTATACAATGAATCAGCTCTCCTTCCTAATTTTTAGTTTTCCACAGATTTGAAAAATTTTCAGCCTTTTAAATTTTCACTTAAATTTGACCTCCATGGATATGACTATGATAGGTATGATTCTAATAGAATGACAAGAGGGAAAAGTGCTTCTTTGTTGGAAGGTAGAACAGCATGATGGGAATGATTCAGGGGACAAGTTTACTTTCATGATAGGATTTGCCATGGGTGGTCCTAAATCAAATGTTGTAAAGGTATTTGGAGGGCACATTGTGGAGTGTAAGGAGTTGGGGTTTTATCCAGTAAATCCCTGGGGGTTCTTGTCTAGTGAGGCATCTGAGGCAGTTAGTAGAAGTTAGGTGCCCTGCCTAAGGTCATTCAACGATGGCATGACCAACAAAGAATTAGAATTCACAGTCACAGTGCTTGAAATTCCTGTGCGTGACTGGATTCTGCTATGTGATGTTACTAGGGGGCAAGACTAATTATTGTGGCAACAGTATCTCAGGGGAACAAGAGGAGGGACAAATGCAGATTTTGACTCATTGACTCATAGAATGGTACAACTAGTAGAAATCGCAGGGATCATATGGTCCAACACTCTCATTTTACAGAAGATTTCCATAGAAGTTAAGTTGACTTATCCAAGGTCACTTGACAAATGGCAGAGCGGTGATGAGAACTTCAGTCTTACAATGCCTGACTTAGTGATTTTCCTCTGTATTATTTCTGTTGAAGTCATCTAAAATTTTTCTTT
>JAQZBX010106812.1:0-10730 GCA_029593785.1 Cabassous unicinctus
CCTTTATCTGTATTTAAATCAACAAAAAGTTCACAAGATTGGATATTTAAAAGAACTCATAAAACTCCACCAGTATACTCATATTAGGCCTTTATTAAAGGCTAAGGTACATTAAGAGAAAGCGAATGCAGGCTAGCATTAGGGGTCTGAGAGGTGTGGGAGAAATATACTGTGTTTTTAGACTGGAACACTCAATATCTTAAGATATTCACTCTTTCCAAATTTATATTCAACTCAATCCCAACCAAATTTCAAGCAACCTTTTTGTATAAATTGTCAAGCAGATTCCAAAATTCATGTAGAAATGTAAATGACCTAGAATAGCAAAAACATCTTTGAAAAAGAGAAGCCAATTCGGCAGAGTATGTACTTTGATTTAAAATTTATTACAACACTTCATCAACAAAGACATTAAGGTACTGGCATAACACAAATGAATGGAAAAACACAAACTATGAGGAAGACCAGAAATAGAGTTACAAACACATAATCAACTGATTTTCAACAAAGACAGAAAAGCAATTAGGCACAGAAAGGATAGCCTTTTCAACAAATGTTCCTAGAGCACTTGGATCTCCAGATAAAGGAAAAAAAAAAAAAGAACTTTGATGTAAACCTCACAACATACACAAAAAACTCAAAATGGATCACACAAAAAATTTAAAACCTAAATTTATACAACTTGAGGGAAAATATAGATAATTGTTATTTCAGTTAGGAAAAGATTTCTTGTGTACAAAAATAAATGCACAATCAATAATAGAAATGGATAAAATGGAACTTCATCAAAATTAAGAAATTCTGCTCTAGGAAAAATACTTTTAATAAATGAAAAGACAAGCCATCAACTGTGACAAAATATTGGCATACACATATTAAATAAGAAATTGTAACCATAATATATTAAGAACTCTCAAGACAATAAAATGAAACCATCCCATTTTTTAAAAATAGGCAAAAGATATGACAGACATTTCACTAAAGGAGACATAAGGAAGGCAAATAAAATCTTGAAAATAATGCTCATCAGAGTCATCATTGAAATGCAAATTAAAAACAAAATGAAATACATACATACACACATATTAATATTAGAAAAAAAAAATGGCTAGGGGGAGCAGATGTGGCTCAAGCGGTTGAGTGCCCGCCTCCCACATGGAAGGTCCTGGGTTCGGTTCTGAGTGCCTCCTGAAAAAAACAAAAACAAAAACAAGCAAAACAAGCAAGCCAACTCAGGGAACCTGATGTGGCTCAGTGGTTGAATGCTGGCTATTCACATACAAGGTCCTGGGTTCAGTCCCCGGCCCCCAGTACCTCAAATATTTATACACACACACACACACACATACACACACACACACACACACACACAGCTAATGTCTTACAGTGTTGTTGAGGATGTGAGGGAACCAGAAATCTCATATACTCCAGGAAGGAATATGAAATGCAGTGACCACAATTTGGCAGGTTCTTTAAAAGTTAAACATTTGGAACAACTTCCAGCATGATAGTATGAGATTTTCAGACCCAATCCAGAAAATGCAAAGTGGAAAAAACTTTTTAAAAAATTAAAACATTTAATGAGTCTATAAATGGTCCTAAAGGCATATAGTTAATGAAGAAAGTTTGAAGAAAATCTATTAAAATTTTTTAAGAACAGCAAGAATCACTGGTGCTTGAACCAAGATCACTTCTACCCTCCCCATGCCAACTCAGTGAGATGGAAAATCCACTCTAGACTTATACAGCCAAGGACACAGAGCTCCCTTTCTCCCAACTCCCAGAGGGCTATCTTTCCAGAATGGGCATTACATCAGCAATTTTCATCCTGCCCCAGCTGCCCCTTACTTATGATGCACTCCAAATGAGTGCAGGTAAGTGGTGCAGGCTTCTTTGTTTCACCCAGCCCCCACCGGCAGGACAGAGCCTCTAACTTGGGTGTGGCACCACTGAGAAAACTAAGACCACCAGTCACAGCTGCCCTTAGGTGGTGGTTCTGCTCCAGGAGAGGCAAGCTGAGAAGAATGGAGGATAAGATCCACTTCAAACTGGGTCCCACTGCTCATCTCCTAAATCTGGGATGTCACTCAGAGAAGCAAGCAAAGTATTATCTGAAACCATAGTTCCAGAGGAGTGGCTCAGAGATTTTGCCTGGGGAAAGAAGGCTGTAAAACATCTCTCTTCCCAAAGGAAATGACTTCATTTGCAACAGGGTGGACAAGCAAGCATAAGGACACTCTCAAAACCAGGGGAGGTTGTGGTGAATGGCAACTGGGAGGTACCAGGCAGATGATTGGAGACAATGGCTAAACTATATATATATATATATATATACACACACACACACACACACATACATACATATATATCAGGGCTTCTTAATCAGGGGTCCATGGACTCCAAAGATTCCAGGGGATCCATGAGCTTGAATTGAAAATTCAAAAAAACATTATTCTTGTGAGGACATATTAGTGCAGGTATTATAATTAAATAATACACAGTATAGCATGGACTCGGTATGATTTTTATTTTGATGTAGCATGTTCTGAGGGCAGTGGATAACTGCCTGCAAAAAGGGTGGTAAGGATGGCAGAGATGGCTTCATGATGCCATGGGAAAACTCAAATTTCTAAATGTTTGCCAAAAATGACCATTTGAACAGATGTTGAACTGTGTTATCAGGTATTGAAATTATGGTAAAGTTGTAAAATGTAATTTGAATAATCCTAAAATTTCATTTAAAGACATGCTGATGTTGAGTGCCATAAAACTATCTGCTGCTACATTCTGAGAAGGGGTCCATGGTTTTTACCTGACTGGCAAAAGGATCTGTGGAACAAAAAAGGTTAAGAACCCCTGCTCTAAATGGCTAACTTGCCAGAGAGAATTGGGGCTGGGAAGAGACTTCCTGAGGTCAGGGCAAACCTCCAACACTGACAAAGGGAACAGGAACTATCCCTTCAAAGGTGCCCAACTTTGACTGGATTAGTTTGTGGAGCAATTTATGCCCCAGGGTATTGATGAAAATAGAGAAATTACCCAGTGATTAGTGGAAACCACTGTCAGCCCAAAATGACTGTGGGAATACCCAAAGCTATGTTCTCTGAAGGTCAACATCAGAGGCTTTAACACTGAGGAGTGGGGAGAATGGGGTGGGGGTGGGGGTGGATGTCACTAAAATCCAGCCACTAAACCAATAAAAATAGGAGTAATGTTTCTATATCTCACTGGAATTAAATTAGCATAAATCTGAAGGTGATTCTGATAACTTAAAATGTCTATAGGAAAGCCTACAGCAACCAGTAAGGATATAACTAAAATATATACACAGTGAGAATATCATGAAAGATATTAAAATGCTACATTGTAAAATATTCCCTTAATGTAAAATAAAGCAGTAAGGGAGGAATAGAGAAACAAAAGATAAGAGACACACACACACATATATATACACACTGCAGTTGGGGGGGGAGCTATTCATATTCCCTCAAAGGACTTGAGAGCACAGGGGCCTGCCTTTCCGATGCACTTTGGGGAGAACAATGCACAGTGTGAGGACCAGCCAGCTGGTAGAGTTATTTTTGCTTCAAGCCCTAGTAGTTATTTAACTCAGGTAAAGTCCTTGGACAGGTGAGAACATGCAACATACTAGAAAGTTTCCATCATACCTAGCACTCATAGGAAATCTTCCTAGTGAACCTATTTGAGGTTCAACTGATAGCTCCCTCGTAAAGGCTACTCTCAGAGCCTCTCTCTGTTGAAAACTGGTTTTTGCTGAATAAGGAGTGCACATTCCCAGCACTTTTAAGGTCTTTCTACAGTCTGAATTTTCTGGTACCAAACAAGGTTATGCCTTTGACTGAAGCCTTTCCCCACATTCATTGAAATCATAAGGCCTATATGGACTGTGAATATTCTGCTGCTGAATCAGAGAAGACCTTTTGTTGAAGGCTTTTCCACATTTGCTGAACTCATCAGGCTTTTCTATGTTGAGAAGTTGTTGGTGCCAAATAAGGTGGGACCATTTCATAAATCATGCACATCTGCTGCACTCATAGGTCCCTTCTGCAGAGTGAATACTCTGATGCTGAATAGGTGGGACGTATGTACATGAATTACCCACATTCACCATGTTAATGTCTTCTCCAGTATGAATCCTCTGGGGTTCAGTTCATTAAGCACGGAGTTGTGGCTAAAGACTTCCCCACTGGCTGCAATTAGAAGACTTTTCTCCGTTGTGACCTACCTGGAATTGAATAAAGTTGAACCACTGTCTAAAAAAAGTTCCTATATTTCTGCACTCATAAGGCATTTCTCAAGTGTGAATCCTCAGATGCAGAACAAGGCTGGAGTTGTGGCGAAAAAATTTTCCACATTCACTGCATTCATAAGGCATTGCTCCAGTGTGAACTCTCATATGTTTAATGAGGCTAGAATTTTCTCTAAAGCATCTTCCACATTCATTGCACATAAAAGGCTTTTCTCCAGTGTGAACTTTCCGGTGTTGAATAAGGCTAGAGCTTTGGCTAAAAAATTTCCCACATTCACTGCACTCATAAGGCTTTTCCCCAGTGTGAACTCTCCAATGAATAATGAGACTGGATTTGTGGCTAAAGAATTTTCCACATTCACTGCATTCATAAGGCCTTTCTCCAGTGTGTACTCTCTGATGCTTACGAAATGTGGAATTATGCCTGAAGGCTTTTCCACATTCACTGCATGTAAAAGGCTTTTCTCCAGTATGAATTCTCTGGTGTTGAATAAGGTCAGCATTGCGGATAAAGGATTTCCCACATTCGCTGCACCTATAAGGCCGCTCCCCAGTGTGTACTATCTGGTGTATAAAAATGTTGGATTTATGACTAAATAATTTCCCACATTCACTGCACTCAAACGGCTTTTCTCCAGTGTGTACTCTCTGGTGCTGAACAAGTAAGTACTTTTGAGTGAAGGCTTTTCCACACTCACTGCATACAAAAGGCTTTTCTCCAGTGTGAACTCTCTGGTGTTGAATGAGGTTGGAGTTGCGGCTGAAAGTTTTCCCACATTCGCTGCACCCAAAAGACATTTTTTCAGGGTGTAGTGTCTGGTGCTGAACAAGTAAGCGTTTTTTATTGAAAGCTTTTCCACATTCACTGCATTTGTAATGTCTTTTTCCAGTGTGAAAGGCCTCCTCATACTTAGTGCTCCTGTGTGGCTCTCCCACACTATGAGTCACCTTATGCTCGGTAAGACCCAAGCTGGCTGGGAAATCCTTCCCATCCTCCCCACATTCGAAGGGTTGCTCTGACAGGTGAATTCTATGGCTCTTCAAAATAGAGACGCTGTCCTCTTCTCTTCTGAAAGGATTCTCTCCGGTATGTAGCTTCTGGTGCTGGTGAAGGTTTGCACTGAATTGTTTTCCGCATGCCCCATACATGCATGGGTTCTGCCCAAGATGGGATCCCTGATGCACAGCCACTTGTAAAATATCTCTGAAGACAGGGCCACACATTGAACCAAGCTGGGCCTTCTGGGTAGATGGACCTGTTTTGGGATTCCTGATGTGTGACCTTCCTTCTACAGAAACGCTCTGCTCACAAGGAGCCTCCTCAGCCTCCACTCCAAAACAACAACCTGAAAACAGAAATGCAGGTGAAGTGTATGTAGACATTAGTGGTAGGGGGTAGCCCCATCACAAGCATGTGTCTGACACACCCATTAATGACTGCAATGTATTGCTGGCAGGTTGAAGGGGCTGAGGTCAGGGTGAAAAGTCACCCAGCATGCACTGCTGGACATAAACTCCCCTACAGAATTGGGGAGGTGTCACAAAGAGCAGGAACACAAGGATGGGGGACAGCACAGGTAAGAGAGGGAAGGATTCTAACACACTTTTCTTCAAATGGCTTATGTGTGGTCTTATTTGCAAGTAACACGTGAGTGCCACAGGAGGACGTGTCCAGGCCAAAGAACATCAACTGCAACTGAGCAGCTAACATCAAGGACTATAAAAGCACAGGTGCCCACCTTATGGCACCTTAAGTGAAGGCCATGTTGGAAAGCACTGCAGATGATCAGTGGAGAGGAACCGGAGAGACAGGAGGATAGAAAGGTGGGGGGAAGCCCTGGGTCGTTACTCACAGTAGAATGAAAAGTGGGTCACTTGGGAAAGAAATGGAAAGGAGCCATGGCCGCATGTCATAACACCAAAATATCAGATAACACAGAAAGTTTCCAGGCCGTATTTGACCCCAGCCCTGAAATAACACCCTCCCCCAGCTTCCACTCATCACCCCCAGGACCCCTCCAAGCACCTCTTGCTGAGGCTGGAGTCACAACCCCTTGGTCAAGCAACCAGGGTTCTCTCCACTGATCCAGCTGGGTAATTTCATGGGTCCTGGAAGGTAGATGTCCTAAGGGAGAGACAGGACAAATGAGTGGCCAGTACTGGGCTTGAACAACACACGCCATGACAGACTACAGGAAAGAAAACTAAACATTCTAAAAAGAATCTCAGAGGAAGGTCTTGCAGAAACAACCCAGTCAAACTGTGATCATGCTGGTGCCTCAGTTCCTGGCAGAGACATAACTCAACAATATGTCAGCTAGAGGAATGGGCAGAATCTGGGCCATATGACTATAAAGATCTACAGAGCATCATCTAACTCCCATACTCTGTCTTGCAAGGCTGCTGGGGTAGCAGGTGTTAAGGCAGCTAGGGAAGGGGGTAGTGGACACAGCCCTACCCTATCATCCACATCACCTATTCCAGGAAACTGGGAAAGGAAGCAGAGACCATGAAAGTACAGACCTGCTTCTAGGGAAAAGGGGAAAAGCAGAGCCCAGCCCAGGATGATGCGTGGACCTTACCCAGCGAGGCCATAAGTGCAAAGTTCTCCAGCATCACATCACGGTACAGGCGTCTCTGTGTCTCATCAAGGAGCCCCCACTCATCTTGGGAGAAGTACACGGCCACATCCTCAAAGGTCACATGGCCCTGCCGTGATGGGGACAGGTGAGTGGATGTGCAGCCTCCTTCCCCAGGACTCCAGGCATTCCCCCAAGCATGCACCATTTGCTCATCCTTCTCCCCAGCTCCCCAACTCAGAGGAGATAACAGGCTCTGGGACCACTGGTGTTCACTTTCTGCTTATATCCCACTGATCACTGCAATTAAATTTAGCCAAGAGGCCAATGTACAGACTGATGCCATCTAAGGTCTGGGTCTGGAATGTAGCATTCTGCCCTCTCCTGCCAGCCAATTCACTCATATCCCCAAGATCATGGTTTCCAGTTACAACTAAATTTGGGTCATCGTTCTGCCTCAAGTGCCCAGTAAAAGGATCCTGGGGCTACTAGTTTATATTCCCTCCCAATGTATATACTGCTAACACACCCCAACTCTGTCCGTCCCTGGTCCCTCACTGACACTGCCCTCCCCCCATACATCACACTCATCTCTGGCCTTTCCACATGCCACCCTGCACATGGCATCAGAGGAAGATTGGTAAATGCAATTAAGATCCGATCTTGCCAATGGGGACCTCCAATGTTGCCACTACCAGAGGCAGTACCCAGTACAATTCTGAGAGCCTCCTGCCTAACCCATTTCCATGCTTCATCTTCAGCCACCCAGAACTACCCACAGACTTCGGATATCCTCAGCCCTCTTCCAATCTGTTTTGCGAAGATGTTTTCTCACCAGTCTCAGCCTTCCTCAATTATTCATTGAAAGCCCAGGCCTACCTTTCTCCTGAACCAGGCTTATTAATTATCCCAGATGACTACATTTGACCCTGAGCTAATCCACCAGCCTGAGTAAAATTGCACAGGCACCATAAAGGGTCATAACAAAAGCCCTGTGTTCCTGCAGTGGGTGAACATGAAGTGGTGCCAACTTCATTGTCACTTTACTTCACTTACTGTTTGGCCTTCACATCCATCTCATGTGTACAATCCCAAGCCTTGGCCACCAGCCAGAACTTCCCCTCTCTTCCACTCCACTTTCCTATGGCCACCAACATCCCTCAATTGTCTTTGTGTAGCCCACCCCCTGTATCCAGGTGTCTAAGCCAGAGGCCCACACTCCACTGGCTTGTTGTGTAAAGGCACTGCCACCAAGACCAAAGAGTTCCCCTCCTAAATATGATTCATAGCTTAATCCTGGTCCACACAGCAGCTACCTTGTGGGTGTCTCTAATCTGAATTTTTTGCCCAAACTCCAGACCTGTATGTCCCAAGGTCCAGTCAACAAATCCATTCAGGTGGTGTCTGAAACATCTAAGATCAATCCAGCCACAACCTAAAGCCTAACATTCCCATTGAAATTACTCCTACCACTGACTTTCTCATCTTAGCTTCTGGCATTTTCCTCCTTCCAGCTGCTAAGGCCACACACCTCACAACCATACCTGGTACTTCCACTTTTCTCTCCCACCCTCCACATCAGAAAGATAGGTTGGATCTTCTGTAAAAACGGATGTAGATTCCAACCAATCTCCTACCTCCACAGACACCACTCTGATGCAGAACCACCATCACTCACCTATATTACTACAGTAGCTTCCTGCTTGAACTTAACTGACTCTGTCCACAAGTCCACAGACTCAACCACTCCGCTGTGGAGGAAACCTATTAAAACTGGGTCTTAAGATTCTTCCCCCGCCCTCTGCTCTAAACCTTCTATGGCTACCATTACACTCGGAATAAAGAACCAGCTCTTCTGATTACTATTCTAGGGCTAACTTTTGTGTCTTTCTCTCCAACTTAATGGAGACTGGAGACTTCCTGAGCAGTCTCAGCTCAGCCTCACCTCCAAACATCTTCCAGTGCTGACAAATGAGCCTGTAAGAACCTCTACACCTCAATCCACTGGTTGCCAGAAATGGGAACCTCTCCTTATAACACCTGGCTTGGACTCATCCCATATTCAGGTTCCGGGGTAACCACCTTCCAGCGTGCACACATGGAAGGGAAAGGAGAATGGCAGGTTTACAAATTCCTGGAGGTCATATAGGCAGAAGCTGAGGAGGGGGAGGAACTAGGACACTCTTTACTTACCTCTGCATGCTCTATAGGCACTGTTGCAGCCATAGGAACCTAAGGAAAGAATAAGGCCATGAAAAGGATATATATGACTATGGTGAGGCCCCAAAGGCTCATCAAATCATCTTCACATCTGCCCAAGCCTGGAGTAAGGGGACCCTGACAGTCTAACATCTGGGCCTCAGCCCACAGTTATGTCTCTTACCAGCTGTGGAAACTTGGACAACTACTCAACCTCCCTGTGCAACCACTGTTCTCATCTGTAAAATGGGGATAACAATGGTAATCACTAATGAGACTTTTGTCTCTATCAAACCCTCTTGTACTAAGCATCAATTCTTACTGTCCATATAACTAACTCTTGTCAGTATTTTCAGAGCAAATGGATGAAGGAGTTTTAAAGCTTGAATGTTTTGTCACATGCCTCTTAACTATATAACAGATTGTCATATTTAAGAATTTGATTTTAACAGTTAAAACTTCTATTTAATACTTAACAGTTAGCAATATATTAAGATTTTAATCAATTAAATGCTTGATAAATTTCACTTGTTAAATGCACACATTGTTAATTTTATTTGTCTCTATGTGCTTATTTAGAGGGATTTTTATCCACTCATGCTTAAATGAGAACTTATTTCATAAATTCCAAGTTAATAACCTGAGGGTTTGGGCTGGGGGAGACCGGACAACCTGAGGGCCTCCTACATGTTCCCTGAAGGCCACCTTGCTGGGAGCCCTTCTACTGGAGCATGCCCTGAGGGCAGGGGAACTTTACACATATATGCCTTATCTGGGACAGGACTGCTCCATGAGCCTGGCTAACCTGTCCCGCTCTCCACAGAAAAGGACAAAGGCCAGCTAAGCCTGGAGTGGAGCCTATGCCACCCCACATCTTAGTCACCATCACAGGCCCAGTTCTTTATATTCTACAACACTGCTTTCCTGCAGACACAGGCCAGAACCACTTAGGACCAATGCAATCCACTGCAACCTCCAGGCTTGCCCATCTCTCCCTTTCTCACCTTGGGGCCCATAGGAAATAAAAACTTTAAGATCCTCCCTATTAACTAGGAGCCCCAGGCTTTGCCCTGCTCCAGGCCATCACCCACCAGCCTTTGGATATCACCGCCACCTACTGATCCTCCCCAGAACTCCAGACATGAGTGTTCAGATGTCTATGTGATAACACCACTTGAGGGACATCTCAGAATCACAATGTCCACAACCCAACTCCTAATCTTCCCCATGCAATGTGCTCCTTGTGCCACTTTTTTATCTCTGTCCTTCCAGATATTCAAAGAAAAAAAAATGAATTAGGATGATTCTTCATTCCTTTTCTTCTCCAGCCTCATGATGCAGCAGGATCCTGCCCGCTCAAGTTTATAAATCCACGGGAGATCACATCACTCCTCCCACCTTTACTGCCAATATGGTCTAGTCCCCACCTGGGTTCTCCAGTAGACTACAGTATTGGTCTTCACAGGTCTCCCCGCAACACTCGTATCAGCCTGTTTACCTCTCGCAGCATTCGGGAAATTTCAGGAAACACAGATGGAGGGAGCCCCAGGCTTTCATTCCACGGGTACCTCGTCCCCTCACTACCTGCTCTCTGTAGACACCAGACGGTCCTCAGTTTGAAGACCTGGCGAGGTCGCGCCCCGAGCCTTGCCACCTGCTGGGCTCTCTAACTGGAACGCTCT
>JAQZBX010106813.1:0-10715 GCA_029593785.1 Cabassous unicinctus
TAAACTTTACATAACTACAGAAGGAATGCTTACAAGCCTGCCCAAAGAATAGTATATAAAAACTGAGCTATCCTACAATAAAAAAAGATATACTTCGATTCTCACTCAACTTGGTGTGTGACTCATCTTTTCTCGCCGACTCCCTTAACCACCTTCAGTCTGCTCCCTCGTGCCTCGGCTGGACCGCGGCAGTCCCCCATTAGTGTTTTTACTTGGTCAGCTCTGTCCCTTTTTTCAGTCTGAGACTGAGCCTCTCTTGAGGTCCAAGCACCACAAAATCTAAAGTGTAGGATAGTGAAGATGGGTAAGTATTGTATTCCTCTAGGTTCTTGGTTATGAATGCAGAAATGAATTTATGAATACACCAGTTTAATTAGGCCAGTGAAAAGAATTTATGTGAGAAATGGGGGAAAGACCAGAGCTTGCTGAGAAATGGGAGAGAAGGATGGAAATACACATCTATATTTGATGCTGGCTCCTCTAGGCAGAGATACAATGTTCTGTATCATGTGGTTACCTTTTAAACTGTTCATTATTCCTCCCCCCATTAATAATAAAGGGATGGGTCCCAGGTGTTATTGATTTCCCAACCAATGGTGGGGGCCAATTGTGAAGCCTTTTTGGAATATCCAGGGACAAGGGGAGGTCATGGAAAGAAAAACTGGGACCTTAAGTTTACACTCAAGGTCCCAGCAAGGCTTGAAGCCATGTTATCTGTCAGCAATGTTGTGACTTGTCTTCTCATCCATTACCCTGTACTAACCTGCCTCAAATCTCCCCTCAGACAGTTCATGCCTTTATTCTTAATGGGGTGCTGAGGGGTGATGAACATTCTTCTGTAGTTACTTCCTGCTGGTTAGGGCAGTAGTCCTCACCTGACAAAGCATAAATCTCTCTCGCTATTCTATTGAGGTTGAGGGAAAATGGGTTTGACACTGTGGTTAGAAATGACTGAAATCCCCATATGACCAATATCTTGCTTTGGAAGGCATTGATTCTGGAAGAAATAAACTTAGAATTTTGAAGATATATGGTCCCACTAAAAGCAGAAAGAAGATGCTGGTAAGTTAAGTGGGCCCCACAGGGAGCCAGCTATGACATACTGGACCATGACAGTGAGAAAGTCCAGTTTCCTCAGCAGAAAGAGAGTCTGTTTGCTGTCTTAGGACTTCTAAATCATGGCTAGTTTCTTCTATGTTGTTAGTTAGCTCTAGGGAGACATAATGGGGTTTGGTATAAATTGCCAATCCCACTTTTCCATGGTGGTGGTTATATTTAAGATAGCTGAGGGGGATGAGAAGAGGCATTTCCCTTTTAGTTATTGTATAGGGAGAAATTACAGGAAATGAAAACAGGCAAGGTTTCTTAAGGGTTGTCTGGCTTGCCTTACCCTTAGTAATAGGTGTTTGGGCTAGAGTTAGAGGGAACAGCTGACTTTTACACAGACACTACTCAGCTTTGTCTCTTGAAGAGGTATTTCAGGCCATCGAATGACTGGCATTTGTATCCATAGCAAGTGCTTCTGGTGAACTGGCACTTCCTTGGGCTGTGCCAAACATGAGGCCACTGAGTGTAGCAGCTGTCACCTGAGGGCATGCGTCTCTGCAGCACCACCCTCCCATCCCCTGGAGAAGGGGAACTGATGACATCCAAAACTGCCCATTCACAGGAGTTCTCAATAAACTATAGCAGCAGACAAGAAGATGATGATAAAAAAGAGGCAGAGAAAGTTCCAGGAACAAAATCATTTTTACATTTTTTTCTATGCAATTTGCTTTGTAGAGATTTATTTAACAGTTATTTAATAAAATAAAATATTTTTGGAAAATAAAATATTTTGGGTAAGTGCACCCAGCTGGCAAGTCCTGTAACTTTAACAGCTGCAGGAGTGACCAAAACCACAGAATAAATTTACTTCCATTATGGCTTTAATTGAGAATGAGGTCTGTTCTGCCAGGTTTTGATCAGAACCTGGTTTTCAGGTCCTGAATGAGGAAAGGTTACCCATGGACTACCTTGAAGTGCCTAAGCTGAAGTGGGTCTTAGTCACATCATTTGCCAGTTCCCTTCTGGTGGGAAAAATGCTTAGCCCTGGCAGGATATCATGGGGATCTGCCAGTCCTCCTCAGGGTATGAATAAGAAAGGTTTTGGAATAAGGCCTAGGAGGGAGATGTGGGTTAAGCATGTCTTTTACCTGGTGTGGGGTGAAGACTGTGAGAGTTACCACCAAGTTAATTGGTGCCTTTTTAAATTAAAAGGGCTGTTGTCCCCACTGCTTTCAGGAATTGTGGCTATTCCTTTATTTTATAGGCATGTTTATTAACTACTTAGAAAATGAGGTTTACCAGGACATTTAATGTGTTCACTATCCCTCTGCATATGATATAGAATAGAAAAATATCACTGTAATCATCAGGCATATATCTAGAATAGGAAAGATACAGATATAGTACTTAATACAAGTCAATGCACTACCCAATGCATCAAATTCTCTTTGAGCTGCAATTAATAGATCTAAGCTCCAGCTTTGGAATACCATACATGTTATCAGTCCATGGGAGTAGGCCATAATGCCAATTGTGTTTAATTTTTTTAAATTTTTAAATTTTTTAAAGATACTTAGATTACATAAATGTTACATAAAAAATATAAGGGACTCCCTTGTACCCCACTCCCCACACAACCCAAATTTACCCACATTAACAACATCCTTCATTAGTGTGGTACATTCATTACAAATGATGAACACATTTTGGAAAATTGCCACTAAGCATGGATTATAGTTTACACTGTAGTTTACACTCTCTTCTACAGAATTCTGTAGGTTATGGCAAGATATATAATGGCCTGTATCTGTTATCACCATGTCATTCAGGACAATTCCCAAGTCCCAAAAATGCCCCATATCACACCTGTTTTTCCTTGTCCTGACCTCAGAACTTCCAGTGGTCACTGCCTCCACATCAATGATATAATTTCTTCCATTGCTAGAATCACAATGTCTGTAGCAGAATATCAGTAAATCCACTTTATCCCATAGTTCATTCCCCAATCCTGAGTATTCTCGGATGGTGATGCCCACTCCACCTCTAATGAAGAGGGGGCTTCAGACCGATACAGCTGATGGATGGGACTCTCTTGTTTGCAGTTGTAGACGCTCTTGGTTTTCTGGTATCATGGTTGTCCATCATCACCACTTGGTTAGTTGTCCTGGGTGAGTCCAATGAACTGGAGAGTAGATGTTGCAATTCTGCTGAGGCTCAGGGCCCAGCTGGCATATGGACAGCCCAAAGATGCAGCGTGGGCATCTTTGGATGTACAACTACTAACTCCAGTACCTACAGTAAGTTCAAATAGGAGGGACTGAAGAGCCATGTGCACAGAAACCAAAACTGAGTCCAATTCTATCACATTGAGCAGCGCAAACCACAAAGTAGGGCCCCCTGGCAGGCACCAAACTCATGAGCTTTCTGCCCTGACCATACTGCCTGGGTGTCTCCAGAGCCCTGCAAAGTCCTGCTATTTGTGGTTGTGTCTAGTTGGCCATCAATGAGACCCTGCTGAGACATATATAAGCATAACCTCTGGAATGACCTCTTGACTCACTATGAAGTCTCTTAGCCATATAAACTCATTTGTCTTTACCTTTTCCCCCTTTTGACCAAGATCTTTTCCCAGTGGCATTGCTGGTTGATGCTTGGCAGTAATCCCTTGGTGCCAGGGATGCTCATTGCTGGGAGTCATGTCCCATTGTATAACATATACATTGTATAACATATACAATGTATAACATATACATTGTTATTACATGTATATGCTGAGTTTGGCTTAGAAAGAGGCCAAGAAGGTGGCTCCTAGGAGGTAACTCTTAGGCACCCTATAATACTAGCCTAAGTTTCAAGAGTAATGGCTCATAAGCACAGTCATCAATATCAAGAGACTGTCAATTGATGATCCTCACTCACTAGCCATTGCCTCTGTGCTTGGAGGATTCTTGCTGTCCCATTAGAGAATGTGGCAGAGCCCCCAAGGATGGGAAATCAATATTCTTTTGGTTATTGTGTAAATCTTCACCTACTGTGGCAATGCCCCATGAATATTTGAAAATATTTATATGCCTTATATGTATGCCCAGGTGAACCTCCTCTCATGTATCCCCCAAAACTGACACCCCACACCAATGATCATCTGCTGCCACAGTTGCAACCCTCTGTGATTCAAAACTTCTTCAAAAATGAAGCCAATAAAATAGACAAATGCAATTAATATAACAATAGTTTTAAAAATAAGTAAAATACAAAAAATTAAAAAGTAAAAAATTTAAAAATTTGCGATAATAAAAATTACTGAAAAAATCTTTAAAAATTTTTTTGACATTTTGCCTTTCATCACTGCAAGATTTGTTGTTCTGTATGTAGAGTAACATTTTCTTACATTTATTCCCCCAATGCATTACTTTTTTCATTTTGTCTTCAAAGAAGTTTAAGTCACAGTAAAGTCACATAGAGAATACAGGGGACTCCCATATACCCAACATCCTCCCCATTTTCCCCCTTCCTCTAATAATAACACTTTATTAATAGTACATTTGTCACAACTGATAATACAAATATTGAAACATAGCTACAAACCATGGTTTAAATTATGGTTTACATTTTGGACATACACTTTTATAAATTTTGATGAAATTTAACATGGCCTGTATCCATCATTGCAAAATCATGTAGAACACTTCCATTGCCCTCAAATTGCCATCTATTTTATTCCTCCCTTTCCCTCCACTCAGGACCCATGGCAACCACCAGGTTTCATTCTTTGCAGGACCAGATTCATAGTTACTTGCAACAATACTGAGGGTTTGACACACTGGTCTGCTCTCCCCTATTGGGCACAGCCCATGTTCTCAAGAGACTCCCAGCCATCTATCTGAGAGCATAATGGGCCACCCCATGTTGGGAGTCCAACACCTTCCTACTCATTATGTGGGTCTCTACTCACTGATATAACACACTATGTCATGATGAATACTCACACACTCCCTAGAAGCCTACCCCAGGTGAATCCTATCCCAAATGCCCCCCATATCTAATGCCTTAAATGAGTAACCTTACTTTGCTCTATTGCCAAAAGAAAATTCCCAACATAGAGGTTTCAACCATGTACCCAGAAATCCCCAATGCTCACCTGCTTCCTTACCCAATCCTTCCCCATTTCCATGGACAGTCCAAGCCCCCTTCCTCACCCTGACACATCTGCACTGCCTAACCCAGTAGTATCACTTCACCACTGTCATGCCCCTCCAATGAATAACTACACACTCCCACCTTACCGTAGACTTTGCCCATATGGGCATTGGCTTACAGTATTCTTCTCCCTTTCTATTTCCTGTAAACCTAACTTCCAGACTCTACCTCTGTGAGTCTGCTCAATTGGCTTAATTTATATTAGTGAGGTCATGTTATATTTGTTCTTCAGTGCCTGGCTTACTTCACTCCACATAAGGTCCTCAAGACCCATACATGTTATCCTGTGTGTTAATATTGTATTCCTTCTTAGAGCTGAGTAATATTCCATTGTATGAATATACCACAATTTGTTTACCCATTAATCGGTAGAAGAACATTTTTGTTGATTCCAACTTTTGGAAATAGTGAATAATAATATTATGAACATTGGTGTCTTATATCTGTTTGTGACCTTGTTTTCAATTCTTCTGGGTATATACCCAGCAGAAAAATTACTGGATCATATGGCATTTTTATAGTTAGTTTTCTGAGGAACTGTCATACTGTCTTCCACAATGGTTGCACGATTCTTTATTCCCACCAGCAGTGGATGAGGGTTCCCAATCCTCCACATCCTCTTCAAAACTTGTAGTCCTCTGCTTTTTTAGTAACCACCAGTCTAATGGGTGTAAGATGATATCTCATTGTAGTTTTGATTTGTATTTCCCTAATAGCTAGTGATGTTGAGCATCTTTTCATGTACTTTTTAGCCAATTGTATTTCTTCTGTGGAGAAGTATCTATTCCAATCACTTGTCCATTTTTGAAATGGGTTGTTTGTTTTTTTATTTTTGAGTTGAAGGATTTCTTTATGTATGCAGGATATTAGGCCCCTATGAGATATATGGTTACCAAATATTTTCTCCCATTCAGTTGGCTGACCTTTCACTTTCTTGACAAACTCCTTTGACAGGCAAAAGCTTTTAATTTTGAGGAGGTCCCATTTACCTATTTTTTTCATTTGCTGCTCAGGCTTTGGGTGTGAAGTTTATGAAAACATTTCCTAGTACAAGATCTGGTAGATACTTCCCTACATTATCTTTCAAGGTCTTTATTGTCTTGCCTCTTACATTTAGATCTTTGATCCATTTTAAGTTAATTTTTGTATAAGGTGTGAGATGGTGTTCCTCTCTCATTTTTTTTTAAATTATTTTGGATATGGATATCCAGTTTTCCAAGCAAGATTTGTTGAAGTGGCCATTCACTCCCAGTTGAATGGGGTTGGTGGCCTTGCAAATATCAAGTGACTGTATATGAGAGGAACTATATTATAACTCTCAATTCAGTTCCATTGGTTGGTATATCTATCCTTGTGTCAATACCATGCAGTTTTGACCACTGCAGCTTTGTAATACATTTTAAAGTAAGGCAGTGTGATTTATTTTATTTTCTTTTTCTTTTTCAATATGTCTTTTGTTATTCACGGCCCCTTGCCCTTCCAAATAAGTTTTGTAGTTAGTTTTTCCAATTCAATGAAAAAGTTCTGTTGATTTTTATTGGGTTTGTGTTAAATCTGTAGACCAGTTTGCATAAGATGGACATCTGAATGATGTTTAGTCTTCTTATCCATGAACTGGGACTATTCTTCCATTTATTTAAGTCTTCTTTGATTTCCTTTAACAGTGTTGTGTAATTTCCTACATATGTCATTAACATCTGTAGTTAAATTTTTTCCTAGATATTTGATTCTTTTAGTTGCTGCTGTAAATGGGATTTTGTTTTGATTTCCTCCTCAGATTGCTCATTATCGGTGTACAAAAATGCTACTGAGTTTTGCACATTGATCTTACAACCTGCAGCTTTACTGAACTCATTTATATGCTCTAGAAACTCTGTAGTAGATTTCTCAGGCCCTTTTATGTGTAGGAACATATCTGTAAATAGTGAAATTTTCACTTCTTCCTCTCCAATTTGGATGCCTTTTATATCTTTTTCTCCTGTAAATTCTTGAGCAAGTACTTCTAACACAATGATAAATAGGTACAGTGAAAGTGAATATCCTTGTCTTGTTCCCAATTTTAGGGAAAACTTTTAGGATTTCATCATTGAATATGATGTTACCTGAGGGTTTTTCATATATACCCTTTATCATGTTGAGGAAGTTTCATTCTATTCCTATCTTTTGAAGTGTTTTTATAAGGAAAGGATGCTGTATTTTGTTGAATGCTGTTTCTGAATCTACAGAGATAATCATGTGGTTTTCTTTTGATCTGTTTATATAGTGTATTACATTAATTGGTATTATTATTTTGAACCATCCTTGCATACCAGGGATAAAACCCACTAGGTAATTGTGTATAATTCTTTTGATGTGTTGATGAATATGATTAGCAAGTATTTTGTTGAAGATATTAGCATCTAGTTTCATTAGAGACATTTCTGTATAGTTGTACTTTCTTGTGGTATCTTTGTTTGACTTTGGTATTGGGATGATATTGGCAACATAGAATGATTTAGGCAATGTTCCATCCACTTCTATTTTTTGGAAGAGTTTAAGCAGGCCTGGTGTTAGTTTTTTCCAGAATTTTTAGTAGAATTCACCTGTGAAGCCATCTGGTGCTGAACTCTTCTTTGTTGGGAAGTTTTTGATGACTAATTCTTTCTCGTTACTTGTGATTGGTCAGTTGACTTCATCAATTTCTTCTTTTATCAATTTATGCTGCTTGTGTGTTGCTAGAAGTTTGTCCATTTCCTCTAAATTACCCATCTTCTTGACATATAATTTTTCCAATTATCCTCTTAAGAAACTATTTCTGTGGGGTCAGTGGTGATAGCCCCTTCCATATTTCTAATTTTATATATATGCATCTTCTGTCTTTCTTTGTTAGTCTAGCTAAGACTTTTTCAAATTTATTGAACTCAAAGAATCAGCTTTTTTTCCCTAGTGCTTTCTTATTTTTAAATTCATTCAGCTCTGCGCTAATCTTTGTTATTTCCTTCTTTCAACTTGCTTTGGGTTAGTTTGTTGTTCTTTTCTAATTCCTCCATGTGTGCACTTAGGGGTTTGATTTTAGCTCTTTCTTCTTTAATATAGGCATTATGGCTATGAATTTTGCATTCAGTACAGCTTTTGCTGCATCCCATAGGTTTTGAAATGGTGTGTTGTCATTTTGATTTATTTCAATGCAGTTACTGTTTTCTTTTTTGATTTCCTCCTTGACCCATTGTTTGTCCAAGATTGTGTTGTTCAACTTCCATATCGTTGTGCTTAACCTGGTTCATTGTTCCTTACTGATTTCCAGCTTCATTCCACTGTGGTCAGAGAAATTAATTTTTATAATTTCAATCTTTCTGAATTCATTGAGAGTTGTTCTGTGACCTAGCATGTTGTCTATCCTGGAGAATGATCCATGTGCAGTCAAGAAGAATGTATATCCTGCTGTATTTGGATATAATGTTCTGTATATGTCTAATACATACAGTTCCTGTAATGTCTTATTCAAAGTCTTTGTTTATTTATTAATTCTCCGTTAAGATGTTCCATCTAATGGTGATAATGGTGTATTAAAGTCCTCCACTATAATTATAGAAGAATCTATTTCTTCACTTAGTTTTTCCAATGTTTGTCTCATGTATTTTGAGATTCCCTGGTTAGACGCATAAATGTTTATGGTTGTTCTTTCTTCTTGATAGAGACCCCTTTTATTAATATATAGTGTCCATTTTGTCTTTTACATTAATTTTGCATTTTAAGTGTATTTTATCTGATGTTAGTATTGCTACTCTGACCTTTTTTGGTTATTGTTTGCCTGTAGACTTGTTTTTCAACCATTCACTTTCACCTCCTTGCATCCCTGGTTCTAAGGTGGGTTTCTTGTAGACAACATATAGATGGGTCACATTTCCTTATCCATTCTGCCAATCTGTATCTCTTGACTTGTGAGTTTAATCCATTAACATTCAGTGTTATTACTGTCAAGGAATTATATATATTAGCCATATTTTCTTTAGTTTATGTATGCCATATGTTTTTATGTCTCTTATCTTTTTAGTTGTTCTTACACTCTCCCCCACCTCTCTGTCTCTTGTTTTTCCTTTCAACCTGCAGAACTTCATTATTTTTTGAAATGCAAGTTTCTTCTTGACATACTCTCTTAATTTCTGTTTATCTGTGAATATTTTGAACTCTCCCTCATTTTTGAATGCCTGTTTTTCTGGATAGAGAATTCTTGGATGGAAGTTTTTCTTTTAGCACCTTGACTATGTCATACCACTGCCTTCTTGCTTCCATGATTTCAAGAGAAATCACTACATAATTCTATTGAGTTTCCCATGTATGTGATGATTTTCTTTTCTTTTGCTGCTTTCAGTATTCTCTCTTTGTTTTGGGCATTGGGGAATTTGACCAATTTGACATATGTCTTGTAGTAGGCCTCTTAGGATTTATACTATTTGTGGTGCACTGCACTTCCTGGAAATGTAGGTCTATGCCTTCAGTAGTGTTTGGCAGTTTTCAGCCATTATTTCCTCCAACACACCTTCTGTTCCTTTCCCTTCTTTTCTCCCTGTGGGATGCCTATAATGTGTATTATTGTGCATTTCATGCTGTCATTTAAATCCCTGTGTACCTGATGGATTTTTTCTTTTTATCTATCAATTCTAATATCTGATTTCAGCTGTACTGTCTTCCACTCACTGATTCTTTCCTCTGTATGTTCACATCTGTTGTGTGATTCCAGTGTATTTTTGACTTCTTGTATTATGCCATTCATCACCATCATATCTGTTATCTTTTTATGTATGTTTACAATTTCTTCAGTATTTTCTCCCAGGGTCTTCTTCTTCTATTTTTTTTTTGACTGGGGAGGTGTCAATATTGTGCCCAGTGTCTTCTTAATATCATTTAATCTCTTCCTTCACCTCATTAAGTTGATTCATGCTATTTGTTTTCCATATCTCTGATTAGTTGTTCCATGTTCTGCATCTCCTCCTTTTTTTAATTGGTTTCATTGGACTGGGCCATGTCTTCTTCTTTCTTAGTATGGGTTGTAATTTTTGGATGGTGTCTAGGCATCAGTTTATGTTGATGTGTTTGTTCAGTTGATTAGCTTCTTTTTCTAATCTAGGGTTTTATTTTGTTTTTTTGTTTGTGTGGTAAGATTTCATTTTGACACTTCATTGCTCTTATTCTATTTGCTTGCTGTTGTGTATGTTCCCTTGGGAAAACATTTAGGGCCAAAGAAAAGGAAAGAGGTAAGAAGAGGAAAAAGGACAATAGTAATAATAATAGTAAAAGATAGATGAACCATATAAGACCAAGGAAAATGAATAATTAACTCATATAAGTAGTGCAGGGAAATAAGAATAAAAAAGTGGAGTACAAACATTCAGATGAGAAACCAAATAGAGAAAAATATACAGGATGAATTAACAGGTCAGAGCGATGAGAAGAGAGGGAAATAGAAAAGAAAAGACAAATAAAAAAAGTAA
>JAQZBX010106814.1:0-10715 GCA_029593785.1 Cabassous unicinctus
GTTGCTCAAATGTAGACTCTCCCTAAGCCAAACTTAGCATATGAATGCATTACCTTCCCCCTAGTGTGGGACATGACTGCTGTGGATAAGTCTCCCTGGCATGGAGGGATTGTTACCAAACCCCAACTAACAATGCAACTGGAAAAAGATCTCAAATAAAATGGGGAAAAGGTAAAGACAAATGAGTTTATAAGGCTAAGAGACTTCAAAGGGAGTTGGGAGGTGATCCCAGAGGTAACGCTTATGCACATCTCAGCAGGATTCATAGACTTCCAAAGTGGATACTACCCCAAATAGTGGGGCCCCTGAGAGTTCTGAAGAATCAAGGTCCTATGGTTATGGCAGATAGCTCCAGAGTTTGGTGTCTTGCCCGTCGGCCCTACTTTGAAGTTTGTGCTCCTGAGAGTAACGGAGTTGGACTCAATTATGTCTTCCCTGCACATGGCTCATCTGTCCCTTCTATTTAAACCTATACTTGCTGCTGGAGTTTGTAGGTGTACATCCAGAGACTTGAGTTTTGGGGCTGTTCATGTGCCAGCTGGGCCAGGAACCTTGGCAGAGTTGCAACACCCACTCTATAGCTAATTGAACTCACCCAGGAAAACTGGCAGGGAGATGATGATGGACAACAGCCATCCCAGGGAATGGAGAGTCTGCAGCTTCAGGCAGACTAGTCCCATCTCTCTTCCCCATGGGATATAAGACCCCTCTAAATTGGAGATGGAGTGGACATCACCATCACAGAATCCTTGGGATTGAGGGAAGATCTATGGACTAGAGTGGATTTATTGGTATTATACTATAGACATATTGTGATTTGAGCAAGGGAAAAATTTACATTGATGTGGAGCCAGTGGCCACTGGAGGCTGTGAGGCAGGGAGAGGGAAAAACAGTCATAATATGGATGATTTTGGGGGACTTTGGAATCATCCTGAGTGATGCTGCAATACCAGATATAGGCCATTTTATATCATCTCATAACAGGCAGAACTGTGTGGGAGAGAGTGTAAACTACAGTGTGAACTCTGGTCCATGCTTAATGGCAAAACTCCATTAAGCATGGACCACATAAAATTTATGTGGGAGGGTGTGGGTTGTGTGGGTGTGGAGCATATGGGAATCCCTATATCTTTTGTGTAACATTTATGTAATCTAAGTATCTTTTTTTAAAAAATAAATTAAAAATAAATAATAAATAAATAAATAAATAAAATACCCCCACAGATAACAATCAGGCTTTGCTTACCTGAGCAACTGGACACCATATCCTCACCAAATTGACACATGAAATTACCATCACTGTGTGGATAGAAGATCAAAGCAACCACAACATTCACTTAAGCCAAAGTCTAATCCAGAACAAAACTCTAACTCTCTTCAGTTTAAGGAAGGCTGAGAGAGGTTAGAAATCATAGAAGAGAAGTTTGAAGCTAGCAGAAGTACGTTCTTGAGGTTTAAGTAAAGAAGCTATCTCTATAACATAAAAGTGCAGGGTGAAGCAGCAAGTGTTGATGTAGAAGCTCCAGCAAGTTATCCAGAAGATCTAGATAATATAGTTGACAAAGGTGGTTACAGTAAACAACAGATATTCCATGTAGATGAAACTACCTTCTATTGGATGAAGATGCCATGTAGGATTTTCCTAGCTGGAGAGAAGTCAGTGCCTGGCTTCAAAAGACTACTGTCTTGTTAGGGGTTGATGCAGCTGGTGACTTAAACTTGAAACCAAGGCTCATTTACCATTCCAAAATCCTAGGGCCCTAAAGAATTATGCTAAATTACTCTTCGTGTGCTCTATAAATGGAACAATGCCTGGATGACAGCATATCTGTTTACACAATGGTTTACTAAATATTTTAACCCAATTGTTGAAACCTACTGCTTGGAAAAAAAGATTCCTTTCAAAATATTAGTTCTCTTTGACAATGCCCCTGGTAACTCCAGCACTCTGTTGGAGATGTACAATGAGATTAATGTTGTTTTCATGCCTGCTAACACAACACCCATTCTGCAGCCTATAGAGCAAGGAGTAATTTCTTTTAAATCTTATTATTTAAGAAATATATTTCATAAGGCTGTAGCTGCCATAGATGGTGATTCCACTGATGGATCTGGGCAAAGTAAGTTGAAAAGTTTCTGGAATGGAGTAACCACAATTCTAGATGCCATTAAGAACATTCTTAACTCAGGGCAAGAGGCCAAAGTATCAACATTAATAGGAGTTTGGAAGAAGTTGATTCCAACACTCATGGATGGCTTTGAGGGCTTCTAGACTTCAGTATAGGAAGTAAATGCAGATGGGATAGAAATAGCAAGAGAATTATAAGTGGATCCTGAAGACGTGAGTGAATTGCTGCAATCTCATGATAAATCTTGAACAGATGAGGAGTTGTTTCTGATGGATGAGCAAAAAAGTGGTATCTTGAGGTGGTATCTAAGTCTGGTGAAGATGCTATGAATGGTTTTGTTTTGTTTTTTAAAATTTTTATTTATTTTTTCATTGTGGGTAAAATTCAAAATTTTCACAATACATACCAATATTTGTAAAATGATATATAAATACATATGCATATATATGCATTTGTTTACATAAATGTTATTTGTTATATATATATACATATTTTTAAAGGTGCTTAGATTACCCAAATATTACTCAGAAACCACAGGGATTCCCATGTTCCCCACCGCCCACACCTCTAACAACATCCCACACCACCATTCCTCATCTGTGTGGTACAACACCCACAATGGACACACACATCCTGGGGCCCTGCCACCAAGCATAGACCACAGTTCACATCACAGACCACACTCTCTCCCACCCAGTTCTGCATGGTATATTCTGATGGAAAATGGCCTACATCCATCACCGCTATGCCACTAAGGACAACCCCCAAAGTCCCAAAAAAGCCCCTGTATTTCAACTGCCCCTCCTCTCCCAGCCCCAAAAATGTCCAGGGGCCACCAGCTCCACCTCACTGTTACAATTTCTTCCATTGCTTTAATCACAATATGTCTACAACAGAACACCACCAAGTCCACTCTAGTCCACAGATCCTCCCGCAATCCTGAGGGGACTTGGATGGTGATGTCCACTCCACCTCCAAGTGAGAGAGGGCTTATATTCCATGGATACAGTGGGTGGGATTATCTTGCCTGCAGCTACAGGCCCTCTCCATTCTCTGGGATGGCCGTTTCCCATCATTGTCTCCTTGCCAGGTTACTTGGATGAGTCCATTGAGCTGTAGGGTAGGAGTTGCAGCTCCACCGAGATTCCAGGAACAGCTAGCACATAGGTGGGCCAGAGGATACAGTCTCTGGAAGTACACCTTAAAACTCCTGCATCACATATAGTTTTGAGTAGAAGGGACTGATGGACGATGTGAAGGGATGACTTATTTGAGTTCAACTCTGTCACTCTCAGGAACACAGATGCCATTGAAGAGCCCACTAATTAGGCATCAATCTCTGGGGCTATCCCCACTTTTATAGGACCTGGGTTTCACCAGAGCTCTCAGGGGTCACTCAGTGTGGGGTGTTATCCACTTTGGTGTTCTAGAAGATATTGTTGAACAGACAACAAAGGGTTTAGAATATGACATAAACTTAGTTGATAAAGCAGCAGCAGCAGGTTTTTAGAGGACTGACTCCAATTTTGAAAGAAGTTCTACTGTGGGTAAATGCTATCAAACAACATCACATGATACAGAAAAATCTTTCATGAAAGCAAGAGTTAATTTTAAGAAATGACCACAGCATCCCTTTTTCTCTACCCAAGATATGACAAAATTGAGAAATAAAATAAGGGCAGGGAGTTTGGTAATCTGTCTACTTTGTTACTTATAGAGAGGACTTAATGCACAATTCAAGAAGGCCTATTAAACAAACCCCAGAATTAGGTAGGCTTCCCTACCCATTTGCAGACAACACTGGGCCATGGCAGACCCCATCCTATGTGGTGGGGAATATTCTACCTTTGCATAAGCACTGGAAAAAAAAACTTCCTGTAGAAAGCAATCTACCAAGGAGAAGTGTGGGGAAGAGTTAAGCATGCTTGGTTTATTCTTCCCTTATGTACCATTAAGATAAGTCCCTCTCTATCTTCCTGAAAGAGTGAAGGGGAGGAAAGAGGTCAAGAGTTACATTAATTGAGGTCCTTCAACATGAAAGTAATATTAGAATTATTTCTTCCCAACATGCTACAGTAGCCTAGAACCACAAATAACTTCATGTATTTATAAATCCTCATGAAACCACTCAGTGATTCTATAAACATTGATGGAATTAGAAGAAAAAATATGGGGAAGATAGTTTGTTAAACAGCCAAAGGGGTGCTGATGTAAAATACCAGAAGTCTGTTGGCTTTTATAAAGGGTAGTTATTTGGTATAGAAGCTTACAATCACAAGGTCATAAAAAGAAGTAATTTCCCTCACCACAGTTTGTCATCATGTGTTGAAGCAAGATAGCTCTCTGTGAGGGTTCAGCCTTCCTCTTCCTCCTAAAGCTCCATGGTCCCAGCTTCTTTCAATCTCAGCTGTAGGCTGGGATAAGGCTCATTTATCTCCCTGGGGCTTGTTTTTTTCTGGGCTTTCTCAGCTGCTCTGCTATCTCCACATGGCTAGCTCTAAACTCTCAGGTGAATGGCTCAGCTTTTTCCCTGGGGTTCCAGCATCCAAAACTAAACTCTTTTTGTTCTCCTTTTTGTGTATTTACTTCCCTGTCTTTGATTGAACATCTGTTTATATAACCCACAAGGGGGTGGGATGGGGACTCAAACCAAGTCACCTAATGACATGGTCAAATAATAGTCCTAATCTTGCTATAACAAAGTAAAAGTGAAACCTCTGAATCTAATACAATCTAATATACCCAGAGGAGCAGACCAGTTTACAAACACAATCCAATCTCGAATTTTGGAATCCATAAACAATCCCAAACTGCCTCAAGAGTTAATATGGAGGAAATAGTAGGTGCAAGTGGAGTGAAAGTCTGGTGTTCCTAGAACAAATAAATATGGTGAGCCTAGAGAGTTTTGAATAAGAAGTAGGCAAGAATCAGATAACAAGATTTATTAAGAGAATTTAATATATGTCAGCATTCATAATAGTATTTAGTTTATAGTAAGCATCCAACAAATGCTAGCAGCTACTATTATTATCATGTTTATTAATGAACTTGTCATAATTTAGTATTTGGTTTATTTCATGGAGAGAAGAGATGGGAATTATGACACTGAAAGTTTAGGGTATACACCACCAACTTTTGATAAGACTTCTTCATAGATGGTGGCATGTTCTTGCACCAGGAAATGTAATGTATGCAACTGTGGATCCTCAAGGTCTACATCTTTTTATTCATTAAGGGTTGTAAAATGGAGATATTCTATCATTTCTTCATCTATTAGTGAAAATACATCTTTAAAGAAAACTCCATCTGTTCTTGTACCTGCTAAATGTGAACAGTTTATCATAATAAACTCTTGAATAAAACATTTTACACTTTGACACATTTTACAGTGTTAACTCAAATGGAGACCATCATTAAAAACTACTATTACAGCTGTTCATAAAATACCCTTTGGTACTATGCTGTATAGTTTTTGCTTTGATTAAAAAAATCACTATTCATGTTTTAGTTTTCACTTGCATTACTGGTGGTAGTGATATAAAATAGAGAAATATTTGCCTCAGTATTAAAATATAAAGGTGACATATTGATTCCTCTGCCCACTGACATCAGGGTTTCATTTCTTCTCTTCACAGATAGAACTTGGTGACTGTATAAGCAGAACAGCTGCAGGTACATGCTGCTGATATGGAATCCCTGACCAGGAACATACAGATTAAAGAAGACCTCATAAAGGCCTTTCAAAGCTTTTTCAAAACCATTGGATATTGTGATTCAAGCAATGGAAGAAATTATAACAACGAGGTGGAGCCAGTGGCCAATAGATGCTTTTGGGGCAGAGAAGGGAAAAGCAGCTGTAATACAGGGGCTTTTTCAGGACTTGGGAATTATCCTGAGTGACATTACAATGACAGATACAGGCCATTTTACATCAGCATATACCATGCAGAACTGTATGGGAGTGTGGTCTACAATGTGAACTATGGTCCATAATTAATGGCAAAGCCCCAGAATGTGTATATACATTGCAGGTGATGTGTCACACTAATGAAAGATGTTTATGTGGGATGTTATGGGAGGTGTGGGAGGACGGGAACATGGGAATTCCTGTAATTTTTGTGTAACATTTATATAATCGAAGCATCTTTTAAAAATATATATATATAAATAACATTTATGTAAGCAAATGCACATATATGCATATATATTTATATATCATTTTAAAAATATTGGTTTGTATTGTGAAAATTTTGATTTTTACCCACAATAAAAAAAAACAATGAAAATGATTATAGGTCAGAAGTCCAATAGGACATCTTCAAATAGTATTTGGTTACATTTAGTCCCTTGGCCAGTGCTTATTTCCTTGCTGCATTGTTAGTTTGAGTCTCTTTATATCAGCACATTCTCTTTGACTTATATCATAGTTGCTAAGATTTCATAAAGAAAATATCATTATCTTCATATGGCTTACCAACATCTCCCTTGAAAGCATAGCAGCATTTCAGGAGCAGTTTCTCACTCCCTTGCTCTTCCGCTAAGTAGCATTTTTATTACTATACCCATCTTTTGAATTCTAGGATCTGCAAATGCAACTGGTTGATCCTGAGGACATACAGCTGTGGAACACCAGACCCAAGAAGTATTACTTCAAGAAAACATTTGTTTCAGTAGAATTACAGGGTCAAGAAACTTCAGGAAACTGAAAACAACAGGGAAATTGTGGGGATACAAACATTTTTATTCTGAAATAGAAAATGGAAAGGCTGTTGATCTCAATTACTTATGAAGTGGTCAGATGAAGCTATTTCATAGAGAATCTGTACTCTAAAATTTCCTACCTTGATCAGCAGCAGACAGAGTTGCCCTTTTCCTGATAGTCATAGTCCTGAAGGGAGCAGCAGCTGCTTTTGGACACTCAATGTCAGTTTTCCCTCACTCTCATACTTAAATCCTCCCTCTTCAACTGAATCCTTCTTGTTTACCTAAATTTAACCATGGTGAAACTAATCTCAACTTTTAAAAATAGACAAAAAAGGGAGTGCAGCAGTTTGGCATTATTTATTAATTCCAAAAATAGATATGAAACATGCTTGTAAACTGGTCTGTTCCTCTGGGCATGATTAAGTTATGATTAGGGCTTTGATTTAGCCACCTTAGTAGGATGTTGAGTCCCTGCCCCTTAGAAGGAGGGGACTCAGAGATAAAACTACATGGCAGAGCAGAGGAGTAAGTTGAAGTTTTGTTTTGGAGTTCTGATGCTGAATTTTGAGCTGGAGCCCTGAAAAGTAAGCACACAGTGGAGCTTGGTCATGAGAAATGAAAGAAAGCCCCAGGAAAAAAAGATGTGCCATTCACCTGATAGTCTACAGCTCACCTTGTGGAAATAGCAGAGGCGCTGACCTGAGAGCCAAGCAAGCCCTGGGAAGAGAGGAACCCACAAAGCCTGAATCTTTGCAGATGTTGGCAGCCATCTTGCTCCAACACATGGCAATGAACTTTGGTGAGGGAAGTAACTTATGCTTCATGACCTGGTAACTGTGGGTTTCTACCCCAAATAAATACACTTTACAAAAGCCAACCAATTTTTGGTATTTTGCATTAGCACCCCTTTGGCTGACTAAAAACAGAATTTGGTACCGAGGGTGGAGTAGTGCTTTTATAATTACCAAAATGCTGGAACGGTTTTATAAATTGGTAAAGGGTATTTTTTTTGAAGAATTGTGAGATGCTTGATGGAAAAGACCTACAGTGCTTTGATAGTAATATGGATGAAGAGACTGTTGATAGTAATATGGATGCTGAAGAGACTTTTTATGTTGCCTTAGTAGTAAATGATGGAAGTATTATCAGAAACTGGAGGAAAGTGATCCATGTTTTAAAGTTGCAGAGAACTTAGAAAGATTAACTCCTGGTATTTTATGGAAAGCAGAATTTAAAAATGGTGAGCCTGAGCATTTAGCTGAAGAACTTTCCAAAGGAAACTCAGAGAATGTGGCTTGGCTTCTCCTTGCAGTTTATAGCAAAATGTTAGATGAGAGAAATATGCTGAGGACTGAACTTTTGGGCACAAAGAAAACAGAAACTGATTCCAGAATTCCAAGTCTCTGGAAATAAAGCTCCCAGATGTAAGTGACCCATTTGAGGATTTAACTAAGCTTGGAACTTGTAAATCAGGATTGAAGATGCAGTTATCTTGGATAGACTTGTGGAAAGTCTTAGTGTCTGATGGCTTAGACCCTGCTTCTTGCATAATAAACCAACAAGGTTTTTGAGAGAGTTGTATGAACAAAACCACTGTCAGCTTGGACTAAAAGGAATATGGAAAGGAGAGATTGAAGGAGAAACAGGTTTAAAAAGATAACCATGGAAGCTGAGATCTGTAATTAAGACATCACCTTGGGCAAAGACAGAAGACCCACCCATGTGTACAAAGAGGGGGAGTTTGCCCCAGCTTTTGAAGAGGATAGATGTTCCTGCCGAATTTTCTGGGAGAGTTTTGATGCCCTAGGGTACAGAGGGAGTGGACCACATTTCTCAAGGATTAGGGTGGTTAAGGTCAGCACCCCATAGGTCTGAGAGTGGTGTGCTTTTCCCCATGGGTTAGAGAAGGCCAGGTGGTCAACTCATTGCTCTGAGAGGGTTGAACCTGAATGCTAAAAGTTAGGGGGAATGTTGTCTTCACCTCAATGTACTAGAGGGGTTAAGACTCTAACCCAAAAATTGGATAAGGTATGGAAGTCACGCCCACATTTTTGGAGGGTGAGGTCTGATGCTTGGTTGCCATCCAGATTCTTGATGAGGGTGGATCCAAGAAAATGGTCATTGGGCAAGCCTGTGGAAAGAGTAGGACCCATGTGGCCCCAAGGAGAAGAAACCATCATCTTAAAAATGACTCTCAGAATTTGAAATCGAATGGAGAATGCCCTGCAGGTTTACTTAACTGTTCTGGACCCATAACTCATGTTTCCCTCCCAATTTCTCCTTTTTGTAAGGAAAATGTTTATCCTTTGCCTACGAATTTGTGTATTGGAAGCAGATAAATTGTTTTGTAAGTTTCAGAGGGCTACAGCAGACAGAACTTTGCCCCAAGACAAACTATTTCTTTAAACTGATTATGATATGATTTTGTACTTGCCTTGTTACTGATTAAAGTTTTTTTGAATACTGTAATGTATTTTGGAATTCATAGGGTGGAGTGTAGCAGTTTGGCATTATTTATGAATTCCAAAAATAGATATTGGATTATGCTTGTAAACTGGTCTGTTCTTCTGGATGTGATTAAGTTATGATTATGGCTTCAATTGGGCCACTTCAGTAGGATCTTGAGCCCTTGGTGGGCAGGGATTCAGAGATAAAACTACATGGCAGAGCAGAGGAATGAGTTGGAGTTTTGATGTTGGAGTTCTGATGCTGGATTTTGAGCTGGAGCCCTGGGATGTAAGCATACAGAGGAGCTTGGTCATGAGGAAGGAGAGAAGGCCCCAGGAAAAGAGACAAGCCATTCACCTGGTAGTCTATAGCTGGCCTTGTGGAGAGAGGCAAAGCCTACAGAGTCTCATAGTCTACAGCTAACCTCGTGGAGATAGCAGAGGAGCCGAACCCAGAGACAAGGAAGCCCTTGGAAGAGAGGAACCAGGAAGCCTGAATCCTCACAGATGTTGGTAGCCATCTTCATCTAACATGTGGCAATAAACTTTGGTGGCTTGATAACTGTCGGCTTCTACCCAGAATAAATACCCGTTATGAAAGCGAAATGATTTCTGATATTTTGCATTAGCACCCCTTTGGTTAATAATACAGGCGGGGGGTGAATTCCTGCCTCTGCATCAGATTCCTTTATGGCTACTACCTCATCTAACCTTTCTTCAATGCCAAACTTTTCAAAAAGAGTTGCTTGCCTATATTCACTCTCTCTGTTACCATCTTTCTCACTAACCATTCCTCTTACTTCAATCTGGCTTTAAGTTCCATCATTCACCTAAACAGATCCCTGATGGCTATAGACTATCATAACACATCTTCTTAATCGCACTTACTACTACTCAAGTTGACACATGTATGTGATTGATGGGTTTTTCACCCTCCTAGAAAGTGAGCTTATGATTGTATCCCTAAAACCTAGAATAGTCTGGCATATAGAATGCACTCAATAATTATGCTACAGTATATGTTTTCTATTACCCTTCCTTCTTCTCTTCCCCTTTTTCCCGTAGTCTCATTATCCTGCTTCTGCCTTCTCCTTGCTCCCATGTTTGAATTTTGTCTTATAGAGTTTTGAAGATAAAGATAATGAATGTGTCATTGATTTGATTTGGAAGCTGTAAAACTTTATAGAAAGCATAAGTAATAAAATAATGGGCTTTTAAACTCATAGTAACATGCTAAGGCATACCTTCAGTTCTTTCCTCAGGATTGACTGTGGCTTCATGTTTCATTTTCCCATTTGCATGTTGCATATTCTTTTTTCAGTTGTGGTTGATGTTAGAAGGACTGGTAGATGAATGCAGTCAGCTCAATGAGGTCTTACAAAAATATAGACAGCTATATAGCAGTCCAATGAAGTTCCAGGACCATCTAGAGAG
>JAQZBX010106815.1:0-10715 GCA_029593785.1 Cabassous unicinctus
ATGAACTCAACAGTCAAATTACAAGTAAAGAGATAGACTTGGTCATCAAAAACCTCCTAACAAAGGAAAGGCCAGGACCAGATGGCTTCACAGGTGAATTCTACCAGATATTCTAGAAAGAGCTAACACCAATCCTGCTTAAGCTCCTGCAAAAAATAGAAATAGAAGGAACATTGGCCAACACATTCTATGATGCCAACATTACCCTAATACCAAAGCCAAACAAAGATGCCATAAGAAAGGAAAATTACAGACCAATATGTCTACTGAACCAAGATGATAAAATCCTCAACAAAATACTTGCTAATCACATTCAACAACATATCAAAAGATTTATACACCAGGACCAAGTGGGTTTCATCCTGGGTATGCAAGGGAGGTTCAACATAAGAAAATAAAACAATGTAATACACTACATAAACAGATTGAAAGAAAAAAAAATGACATGATCATCTCTATAGATGCAGAAAAAGCATTCAACAAAATACAGTACTCTTTGTGGATAAAACCACTGCAAAAGACAGGTATAGAAGGAAACTTTCTTAACATGATAAAGGGTATATATGAAATCCCCAAAGCTAACATCATCTTCAATGGTAAAATCCTAAAAGCCTTCCCTCTGAGATAGGGAACAATACAAGGATGCCCAATTTCACCACTCCTATTTAACATTTTCTTAGAAGTAGTTGCTCAAGCACTAGGCAAGAAAAAGATTTAAAGGCATCCACATTGGAAAGTAAGAAGTAAAAATTTCACTATTTGCAGATGACCTGGTCCTGTATATAGAAAGCCCTGGGAAATCTACAATAAAGCTTCTAGAACTTATAAAGTAGTTCAGTAAAGTCACAGGCTATAAGATCAATGCTCCAAATCAGTAGCATTTTTGTACACCAATAAACGAGCAATCTGAGGAGGAAATAAAGAAAAAAACACTATTTAAAATAATGAATAAAAGAATCAAATACCTAGGAATAAATTTAACTAATGATGTAAAGGACTTGTATACAGAAAACTACACAACACTATTAAAGGATATCAAAAAGACTTAAATTAATGGAAGAATATTCCCTGTTCATGGATAAGAAGACTAAACATCATCAAGATGTCTATCCTACCCAAACTAATCAACAGATTTATTGCAATCCTAATAAAAATCAACACCATCTTTAAGGCCCAAATCATGAAATAAATATTGAAAAAGAAAAATGAAGGTGGAGGCATCATATACCTGATTTTAAAACATTCTACAAAGCTACAGTGAACAAAACTGCATTGAATTGGCACAAGGATAGACCTACTGACTAATGGAACCGAATTCAGAGTTCCAATATAGAGCCTCGCATATATAGTCATCTGATATTCAACAAGTCTGCCAAGCCCAATCTGTTGGGAGAGAATGGCCTCTTCAACAAATGGTGCTTGGAGAACCTGACTATCCATATCCAAAATGAGAGAGAAAAACCATTTCAGAACTTATACAAAAATCAACTGAAGATGGATCAAATATGTAAATATAAGATCCAAGACCATAAAGACCTTGATAATGTAGGGAAGCATCAAAAGGACTTTGTAATAGGAAATGGTTTTATGAACTTCACACCCAAAGCACAAGCAGCAAAAGAAAAAATAGATAAATGAGATCTCCTCAAAATTAAAAACTTTTGCATCTCAATGGACGTTATCAAGAAAATAAAAAATCAGCCTGCCCAATTGGAGAAAATACTTGTCAACCATATATCTGATAGAGGCTAATATCCTGAATATATAAAGAATTCCTACACCTCAAAAATAAAAAAACCAACAAGTCATTTAAAAAATGGGCAGTGACCTGAAAAGACACTTCTCCAAGGAAGAAATAAAAATGGCTAAAAAGCACATGACAAAGTGCTCGAAATCACTAGCTATTAGGGAAGTGCAAATCAAAATTACAATGAGATACCATCTTACACCCATTAGAATTGTGGCTATAAAAAAAATAGCTACTGTAAGTGTTGGAGAGGATGTGGATGAAGGGGAACCCTCATATACTGCTGGTGGGATTGTGGAATGGTCCAGACACAGTGAAGGACAGTATGGTAGTTTCTCAAAAATTGAACTATAGATCTTCTGTATGATCCAGTGATTCCACTACTGGGTATACACCCAGAAGAATTGAAAGCAAAGACACAAATAGGTATACGCACACATATGCTTATAGCGGCATTGTTCACTATTGCCAAAAGTTGGAATCAACCCAGGTGCCCATCAACAGATGTATGGATAAACAAAATGTGGTTCATGCATACAATGGAACATTACTCAGATGTAAGAAGAAATAAAGTGCTAACACATGGGATAACATGGATGAAACTTGAAGACCTTATGTTGAGTGAAGCAAGCCAGTACATGATCTCACTGATATGAATTAAGGAAATTGAGCAATCTCAGAGAGCTATTGTCTGAAACATACATTTACAAGAAAAAGAAAGGGAAGAGAAGTTTTCGAGCCATCACCCATACAGACGTTATCTATGGTAAAATGATAGAGTGTAGTTGCGTATTGAAGGGATAGGACAGGTGGGTAGTGATATTACTGCATTTGTTGGTGCATGGTTGACAAGTGGGAAGATTGGGAAGGATGAGTTAGAATACCCAGGATACTGGGGGGAGAGATGTGAGAGGGACCAGGTGAACACTTGGGATTTGTGGGTTTGTGGTTGAAAGTACAGAGATGGGAATACTGTTATGACAGTATGACAAGGAAGGGTCACTAGTTTAGGGTGTTGTTTGGGGGGGGGGCATTAGGGACAAGGTGCACCTGGAGCAAGCTTCTAGAGAGTGTGTGAGTGTTCATTCTGTCATAATGTGTTCTATCAGTGGGTGGAGACCCAAATAATGAGCAGGAAGGAGTTGGACTCCCATCTTTGGGAGAACCAATTTGTTCAGAAATAGATAGTCAGGAGTCTCTCAAGAGCAAGGGGTGTTCCTAATAGGGGAGGAAAAACCAGTGTGGCAAGACCTCTTGTTGCATGTAACTATGAATCTTGTCATCCAATGAGTCAAGCCAGGGGGTCATCGTGGGCCCTGAGGAGATGGGGAGGGTGCAACAGAATAGACCAAATGGGATATTTAGTGTTCAGTTGAAATGTTCTTCATTATCTTACAGTGATGGACACAGGACATGATTAAATATCATCAAAATTTATTAAAATGTATGTTCTAAAATATAAACCATACTGTAAACCATTGACAATGTTTAGCAGCTATGTTTCACTATTTGTATATCAGTTATAACAATGCTACCATCCACATATGAAAAGATTTTAAAATGGGGTGAGGAAAGGAGGAGGACTTTGGTTATATGAGAGTCTCTTGTATTCTGTGTGTGACTTTGCTGCAACCTAAAACTTCTTTGAAAACAAAATGTAAAATAATGAGACATGTGAGAATGAGAGTGAGAAAGTGTCATGGTACAGACTGGACACCAGATATTGCAGTGATAAAAGGCAAAATGTCAAAAAATAATATATTTTTAAAATTTTTTTCATTTTTAAATATCCCAATCTTTTAATTTTATTTAATGTTTAGTTTTTTTTAAGTTTTTATGTATTTTATCTCTTACATTGAAATTTATTATTATTATTTCATTTCCTATTAATTGTATTAGGCTATTGTATTTGCTTCATCTTTATAGTAGCTTTGGATCACAGAAGGGTTACAACTGGGGTGGGAAAGTATCATTGGAGGTGTTGTCAAGGATGGGTGTGCATGGGAAGAAGTTCACTTGAACATACATACAAGGTATATATGATCATTCTAATGTTCACAGGGTGTGGTCATAGTGGGTGGAGAATCACTCAAATAATGAGAGAATAATGAATTCCCATCCTGGAGAGCTCTGCCACATTCTCCAAGGGAGCAGCAACAGTCTCCCAAGTGCAGGGGCAGTGTCTGGCAAAGGAAGATGATCCACTGATGGGCACTTATTATTGATGTCTAGCCTTATGAGTCTTTGCTCTTGAAATTGAAACTTAGTCTAATGTTATGTGTTGCCTAAGGGTTGCCTCCTGAAAGCCTCCTTGTGGCTCAAATGTGGCCTCTCTCTAAGCCAAACTCAGCATATGAATGCATTACCTTCCTCCCAGCATGGGACATGACTCTTGGGGATAAGCCTCCCTGGCACCGAGGGATTACTACCAAGTGCCAAATAGCAATATGACTGGAAAAAGACTTTGAATAAAAGGGGGAAAAGGTAAAGACAAATGAGTTCATATGGCTAAGAGACTTCAAAGTGAGTCGGGAGGTCATCCCAGAGGTAACACTTACACACATCTCAGTAGGACTTCATAGGCTTCCAAAGTGGATATCACCCCAAATAGGGGGGCTGCTGAGGGCTCTGGAGACACCCAGGTCCTATGTCAGGGAAGATAGCTCTGGAGTTTGGTGCATTACCAATGGGCCCTACTTTGGAATTTGTGCTCCTGAGAGTGACAGAGTTTGACTCAAATATGCCTTCCGTGCACTTGGTTTGTCTGTCCCTTCTATTCAAACCTATATGTGGTGCTGGAGTTTGGAGGTGTACATCCAGAGACTGGAGTGTTTGGGCTGTCCATGTGCCAGCTGGACCTGAAATCTTGGAGGAGCTGCAACTTTTACTCCATAGCTCAATGGACTCATCCAGGACACCTGGTGGGTAGATGATGATGGACAACAGCCATCCCAGGGAATGGAGAGAGTCTGCAGCTGCAGGGAGGATAATCCCATCCATCTTATCCATGGGATATAAGCCACCTCTCAATTAGAGTTGGAATGGACATCACCATCCCACAGTCCTCAGGTTTGGGGGAAGAGGTGGACTAGAGTGGACTTACTGGTATTTGGTTATAGACATACCGTGATTCAAGCAATGGAAGAAATTACATTAATGTGGAGCCAGTGGCCATTGGATGCTCTGGGGCCAGGTAGACAGAAAAGCAGTTGCAATTCATGGGCTTTTTCAGGACTTGGGAATTGTCCTGAGTGATATTGCAATGACAAATATAGGTCATTTTATATCATCACATAACATGCAGAGCTGTGTGGGAGAGAGTGTGGTCTACAACACGAACTATGGTCCATGCTTAGTGGCAAAGCCCCAGGATGTGTATATCTATTGCAGGTGATGTGCCACACTAATGAAGGATGTTTTTGTGGGAGGTTGTGGGAGATGTTGGGGGTGGGCCATACTGGAATTCGAATACTTGTTGTGTAACATTTATGTAATCTAAGTATCTTTTTAAAAAATGTATTTATAAAAAAAATAAAGCAGTGACAAGTTTGAGGCTATTGACTTCAATTTTGAAAAAAGGCCTGCTGTGGGCAAAATGCTAAAACAGCATCACATACAACAGAGAAAACCATCATGAAAGAAAGAGCTAATCAGCGCAGCAAATTTAGCAGTTATTTTATTTTAAGAAATTGGCACTGCCACACCAACCTTCAGGTACCCCCACCCTGATAAATTAGCTGCCATCAACATCAAGGCAAAACCCAACACCAGCAAACAGTTTAGGATATCTGAAAGCTTAGATGTTAGTTAGCATTTTTAGTAATAAAGTATTTTTCATTAATGTATGTATGTTATGTTTTTTCAGACATAATGTTATCTCACAGTTTATAGACTACAGTAGTGTGTAAACATAACTTTATATACAATTGGAAACCAAAAAATGTGTGACTTGCTTTTCTGTGATATTTGCTTTATTGCAGTGGTCTGGAACAAAACCTGGAATATCTCCATTCTGTACTTGTAGTTCTGGTCTATTGATGAGTATGCAAATTTCTTCTGGATCATATAATATAAGAATTAGTGTGAATTATGCATAAGTCATGACCCTCAAATACAGGGGAAAGGGCATCCTAGGTAGAGAAGTTAGCAGAAAAGAAAACCTAGAAGTGGGAGATCACTCTGTTTGGAGAATATAGAGGAGTATAATATATTTGCTTAAATCATCTAAACAAAGGAAAACAAAAGAAAAAAGAGAGGCAAATAGAAAAGACATATACAGGGGAATGGATGTGGCTCAAACGGTTGGGCGTCCATCTCCCATATGGAGGGACCTGTGTTCGATCCCCGGGACCTCCAGGTAAAAAAAAAAAAAAAGATAAGACATATACAGGTGTCCTCAACATGAAAAATCTATTATATTTTGCAACATTGTAGTTTTCCAATGCAGTAATCTCTATGATGAGCAAACTGGATATGAGCCAATTTGGGGAGATTTCTGATTATCAGGAGAGGAGGTTCTAAATTATTCCAAGGAAAATAGCCTTTCTTGTAAATTTCTGAAGAGGCGCATGTCAGAATTAAAGATACCATTTAGAGAGATACTTCTTGTGTTCCTCAAATACAAGTGTTCACACCTGGAACAATTTAGAACCTTTAAAGTGAAGGTTCCTACCTGAATAATTGTAATATGTTCTTTAGGTTTTTGTAATGTCAGAAGTTATTTACTCCAATTCCCAAGGAAAGTTTAACTTTATTCTACAATGATGTAAATAATAGCTACACTAGGGGCACGACATGGGAATCACAATGAATATCACCTTATTAACTTTAATTCTCTAGGTAGCATTTGAGACCTAACTTTTGCAGGGCAATTTTTATCTCCACTTTTCTCAGTGTATAGAGGAAAGGATTCAGCATAGGGGAAATCACAGTATAAAACACAGAGATTTCCTTATCCTTGTTTTCACTGCCAGAAAGTAGAATATATAGAGAGATACAGGGCACAAAAAACAAAATTACAGCAATTATGTGAGAGCTACAGATTTGACAGAGCTTTGTGTCATGCTGCAGAGGTGTGTGTCCTAATATTGTACAATATGCTTATATAAGGTGCCATCAGGACAGGAAAAATTAAAACCCCTGAAATCCCTGAATTGGCAATAACTAACACACTAAAAATATGTATGTCCTTGCAGACCAGTTTCAAAAGAGGCTTCATATCACACATGAGATGATTGATTTGATTAGGGCCTCAAAAAGGTAAGTTGAGGACCATGAGTATTAGAGTAATAGAATGACAAAAGTCCGCAATACAGGCCTTGATAATCAGCATGTTACATCTCTGCCTGTTCATGATGACCATGTAATGCAGGGGCTTGACAATGGCTATATAGAGATCAAAAGCCATAGACACCAAGACGAATATTTCCACAGCCGCCAGTAAGTGCATAGTGAAGAGCTGGGTCATAGAGTTGTTATAGGAAATGATTTTTCTCTCTGATACTAGGTCTCTGATTAGCCAGGGAATTACAACAGAGATGAAGGAGAGGTCCATGAGCAATAGTTGGCAGAGAAAATAGTACTTTGGCTGTTCAATTAGATGGCTGCAGGTAATTGTGAGTAAGATGATGAAGTTCCCATTAAGACTACCAAGAAACAGAGCAGGAATAAGAAACAGAACAGTAGCTTTATCTACTTGTCATCCCATAACTCCAAGATGACAAATTCAGTGACATTGTTCTGATTTTCCATGAGGTAATGTGAGTCCAGAGTAGACAAGAGAAATTTAATTTATCTGAAATAATACAGAATATTAAACATGTAATAGCATGTTTAAACTTGGTGTGAATTATTAATTGAAAAACAATGCAGGTCAAGGTAGATTTATTACAGGTTTTATCATTTAAAATCTTTTTAAATTAGGACAGTTTTGTCATATTAAATGATTTTTAAATGATAACATATTTTCATCCTCATATTTTATAAATATTTTACATGTATTAATTCCCATAAGAACCTAAACCTAATTAGGCAATATTCTGATTCTCATTTTTTATATGGGGCACTTGAGGCATAGGAGGGCTCAATTACTCATATCACATCATTAAGATATATAGTAGCAGATATAAGATATGAAACTTTGCCCTATGTCAAATTCCATGGTTTTCAAAGACATGTTGTGTTAGCCATAGGCCAAATGGAACCAGCTATTTTCCATCTTTGCAAAATAAATGAGGTGTTTCTCCATCTCTACCACTAACTACTTGCGTAATTGTAAGCAACTCCCTCCCTTTTTCTATCCTACTAATATTTTGTGTGGAGACCCAAATCACCCTATAATTCTACACCTCCACTGAAGCTAAATATTTATTCTTGAAATAAAAAATACCCAAGGATCTTAATCATATCATAGAAATAACCTAATTTAGTTGTTAATATTTTCAGTGACTTTACTTATTCTCATGTATGGTTGAAGTTCAGCACATTGGGTTGCTAGAAATAGGACATTGGTTTGTTAGATACAGCAATTGCTAGGTCTCTGAATATATGAATATGGGATTTTATTAAAGCCTCACCTTTTACCTAATTATGTTAAAGGTATATTTTGAGAATGCTATTAGAAAAAACTTTAGAAGGATAAGTGTTCTCTCTTGGAATGTTGGATGATGTAATAAGATGAAAGAATTATCTGCTCATTTGAACAAACCTTTAGAAATGTGCAGACACTCAGATGCAGTGTATTTGGGAGGAAGGAGAAAATATGTTGAAAGCATCACCTTTAGCCCATGTTAAAAGGCCCTCCACAACCAAGTCATCTTTTGCTAAAAAAAAACTATTATTTTCAATGGGTTGCTGTTTGGATTTTATTTTACAGTATGGGAACAATTTGATGAATTGTACTGATTCCTAGTCTAAGGAACATGAATATGAGCATACAGTTTTGAATATTCTAATATTTCTACATTTCTAGGGCTAATCACCTCATTCTGTTGAGATTTCTTATCCAACTGGCAAGTGGAACCAAAGATATTGGGTCCATTTACCATCTGCCGAGAGTAAAAGAAATGAAGCCCATCATATCAGAAGGGCTTAAGATTCTAACATAAACCAAGTCCTCAGAACACATCCCTGAAAATGTTTTACTGAGGATAAACAATTGTGTAATAAAATGGGATTACATCATAGTCATGAATTAATTGGTCTGTCAGTTGTTTTACTTACGTTAGACAAATACTAAATATAAGAAAAACATGGATATTGGTGTAAGTATTCTACACTCAAAATTCAACTTAACAGCACATATTCACACATTGAGAATATTGAAACCTGCCCTCTTTTTATGTCAATTAATCTAATAATTTAGGGAACATAATATATCTAGGAATAAATTTGCAGTAGAACTATAGAAAATATTCTGGAATAACTAGAAAACTCAAACTATAAAAAGCCAAACTCTTGGTTTATAATATTTCACTAATTTTGGTGCAAACCTCAGGACCTCTTAACATTAGTTTCCAGTCTTGCTGTACCTACAATGATTCCACATCAATTGGGAAAAAACACACTTAAGTAGGAAAAGATCCTTAAAAGTACTGCCCAGAGATTAGTTACTGGGAATCCTCTTTAAAAGCAGAATCATGCTGAAATATTTCCTGGAACTATTCTCATATCATTTCATTTATGGTCTTATTCTAATGCTTAAAATCTCCCTCACTATATGCAAATCCATTCTCTCTCTTCTTCTTCCTCCTACCCTCCCTCTGTCTCTTTCTGTCTCTCTTTGTCTTTTGTAACTCCCTCTCTCTTCCCTTCTCCTGCTCCCTTCCACTCTGTCACAAATACACACACACACACACACACACACACATGCATCTGTACATAATCACATGCAAATAAATGCAGTGTTTTGGGGATAATTTCAAGTGCACCTTTTTCCTAATTAACCCTCAGTTGCTAACAAAAGTCCCTTTTCCCTTACAATTAAATGCCTAGAGAAAAATTATCCTAGGAAATATGTGCTTTCTACATTTTAAATTAAAAAAGATTGAAAAAAAAATAAGAAAACTGAAGAAAAAGGAGAAATCTGAAGAAGGAAAAACCTGTTGAGTTGTATGAATTATGTCTAAGTAGACAAGAGGATATGGATAGTTTGAAACCCTAACAATGGCTAATATAACTGTTTTTTTTACAGATTCTTTAACTATTTATCATATTTATTGTAAAGAAAAAATTGTAAAAGTGAAATTCATATGCTTACTTCTTTGATGGATTTAGAGTAAAATATTTAAATAGCATAAATTTTATTTAATATATTCCAGGCACCTTATTAGATATTTTATGTATACCCATTGATTTATCTTCAGTGTGTCCTAGTGAGGGTTTACTACCCCAATAGTTTATTGGAGAATATATTTACACTATTGGTGTGTGTGTGTGTGTATGTTTATTACAACCAAAGCCAAAATTTACACAAATGCTAAGGGAAAGCCTCAATCTGGGCTTTTTGAATGATTCTAAAACCCAAACATTTTTCACTATGCTTAAATACTTTTCCTCAAATACAAATACAGGCTAAATCCTTAATTTGTTCCCAAATTTTCATCCATATTTACTGAATGGCCTTTCATGAAAATAGCTAATAGGAATGTATTCCAGAGGAATATAAACTTGCAAATTTGGAAATACTAATGTCAAATTTTATATAAAACAAAGAAGCATTTGAGGTCACAATGATTTAATCTCAAAATGTTTTTTTTAATTGATGAATACTAACCATCATGTTCAAATCCTTCTGCAACAATTTACTTTTCTTTGTCAAGATGGTCCTTCAGACTGGGTTCTTGTCTATTTCTGGATTGTGCTACCGACTAGCAAATTGATGTGGAAAGCTTTGGACTCTTATGCAAAAAAAAAAAAAAAAATCTGACATCCAAAACATCTTTTTGGGAACCCTTGTTCAGAATGCTTT
>JAQZBX010106816.1:0-10714 GCA_029593785.1 Cabassous unicinctus
GCATCCAACTGAAACATGACAGGGAACATGTAGACATTTTCTTTGTATTAGCTTTAATTGGAACTCTTATTTTTTAAAAAGTTCATTTTCTTTTATTTCCCTTACTTTACCTACTAAAACCCAGTTCAAAACCTGCAGAGGGCAGGCTGCAATGTGAGTGATTGAGGAACACCAGCAGCCTGAGAAGATCCTTAGGTGTCTAAGAAAGAAGGCTGTTTGTCAGGGATTATTTTTTCTTCTTCTATCTTCTTTCTTTTTTAATTTTTAAATAAGGTGGTGCTGTCTTGTTTCTTGGTTGTTTTGTATCCCCTCCCTTTATCTCTCTGTTTGTTTACTTTTGTTTGTTTTTTTATTCTTTTGGTTACTGATCTCTTCTACCTATGCTACTTCTTTTCAATCTTTCATCTTTATAACTTTTGTTTTCTATAGTTGTTCTTTCATATCACCTTCTTTATTTGGTCTCCAATATTTCTTTTTGTATTTATCCCTTTCTCTCTTTTTCTCTCTAATACTCTCTTTTTCACTTTCTTCTTTCTACTCTGTTTTCCCCCCTCTTCTCACCATTCCAGCATTTTAATTCATTCTCTATATTTGTTTCTCTATTCTGTTTCTTGTTTCATTGCTTCAATTCCACTTTCCTAATCTTATTCCTCTGTGCTTCTTACTCATGTTACTATTTCAGTTTTCTAGGTCTTGTATGCTTGCTGTCCTGCCTTTTATTAATACCATTACTATTATTCCTTTTGTCTAACTATCTCTTTCCTCTTATCTGGTCCCAATTTTTTTCTTTCAAAGGAGCATAGGCAGATCTCTCTCACAAAAAATAGCTGAGTGGGGGCAAGATCCTGCCTGAGTGAGCTGTGTTGGGAACACACAGAGTAGGAGGACTCAGAGCATTGTTCTGGATGGAGCTTGATGAAGAGATAAATTCCTCAAGGTGTGGCTGGCTTGATTCTTGGTTACTGTGTTTCCTCTTCATTGAATTCCACTTTTTTGTATATACCAATTTTGTATACCAAGGCTGTCTCCTTTCCTTCCTTCATCAGTCTATATTCTGCTTTCTGTTGTTGTTCTTACATTCCACCTCCCTTTGTTTAGTCCCCAATTTTTCTGGTTTTAATTTCTACCTTATCTATCCTGTTCTCTTTCTTTTATTAACTTATTTTCTTTTTGACTTCTCTTCTTCCCTCTCTCCTCAGCATACTGGCCTTCTCATTCAGCCTATATATTTTTCTCTATTTGTTTTACCATTTCATTGTTGGTATCCCACTTTTCTATTCTTATTATTCTACACTGATTACATGAGTTAAATATTCATTTTCCAAGGTCTTAAATGGAACCTGTTCTAACAATTACTACTATTATTACTATTATCATTTTATTTTCTAAACTCTTTCACATTCCCTGGCCCTAATTTTTTTCCTCCAAGTGAACACAGATAACAGCAATGAAATAGAATAAGGAGAAAAGATTGCCAAAGAGAAAACTTACACACAAAAACAACAATTAAATAAAACCATTGAGTAAAGATAGAAGCTAATCTACTAAATAAACCCATCAAGATATAAGGATGGTCAGAGAGCAAAAAAAATTACAAACCATGCTAAGCAACATGAAGACATGGCTCAGTCCAACGAGCAAACTAAAAACCAGGAAGAGTTGCAGAACATTGAACAACTAATCAAAGCTGTCCAAGCAAATATCATGGACTAACTTAATGAAGTTAAGGAAAAGATAAAGGATATTAAGAAGACACTGGGAGAACATACTGAAGAAATTGTAAACATACATAAAAAGATAACAGATATGATGGTGAGGAATGGCACAATCCAAGAAATGAAAAAGACACTGGAAGCACATAACAGTAGATTCAAATAAGCTGAGGAAAGAATTAGTGATGTAGAAGACAGTACATCTGAAATCAAACAGATAGTAGAAGAGATAGATAAAAAATAGAAAAAAATCCAGCAGGGAAATAGGGATTTGAATGACAACACAAAACATATGAATTATAGGCATCCCAGAGGGAGAAAAGAAGGGAAAGGGGACAGAAGGAATGTTGGAGGGAATAATGGCTGAAAACTTCCCAACCCTACTGAGGGAGATGGATGTACAAGTCTGAGAAGCACAGTGCACCCCAAACAGTATAAATCCCAACAGGCCTACTTCAAGACATACGCTCATCAAATTGTCCAATGCTCAAGACAAAGAAATTGTAAACATACAATTTTTCCCAAGAACATATATTTATTTTTTCATTTTTGTCACCATGTATTCCTATTAAAAACACAGAACTCAATTTTGTAATTATAGCAAAAACAACAGTAATTCTCTCCTAGGATGATGAAATAAAGATAACACCAAGGAAGATTACAAATGAAAAAAGATGTGAAACTAATTGAAATATTCACCCTCACTAAAATTTCTCTTAAAAATCAGAGAAATTGAATAGATGCTGTCACCTACTGGCCAGCCAAGCAAATCAGGTAGCATAAAGGAGCAAAACAGAGCTCATAGCCCCAACCATCATTATTTTCAGAAAATACTGAAAATAGCAACAGAAAAAAGAACCATCACATGCAAGGGAAGCTGAATAAGATTAAGTGCTGATTTCTTATCTGAAACCATGGAAGCAAGAAGGCAGTGGTACTACATAGTAAAAGTACTAAAAGAAAAAACTTACAGCCAAGAATTCTCTACCCCACAATGCTGGCATTCAAAAATGATGAAGACTTCAAAATATTTAAATATAAACAGAAATTAAGAGAATATGCCATTAAGAACCCTGCCCTTCAAGAATTACTGAAGGGAGTTCTGCAGGTTGAAAGGAAAAAAAACAGGAGAGAGTTGGAGGAGAGTGTAAGAACAACTAAAACAACAAAAAGAAATTTAAAAAAACATATAACATACATAAACTCAAAGAATATATGGTTAATGTAAGTAATTCCTTGTACTGAATATTAATGTATAAAACTCACCTGTTAAGACAAACAGATTGGCTGAATGGACTTAAAAATATGAACCATCCAAATGTTGTCTACAAGAAACACACCTCAGACTAGGTATTCAAGGAGGCTGAAAGTGAATGGCTGGGAAGCAGTCTTACAAGCAAACAATAACCAAAAAATCGTGGGACTACCCATATTAATATCAGACAAAATAGACTTTAAATGCAAATCAATTGTAAAAGACAAAGACAGACACTGTATATTAGCAAAAGGGGTAACAGGGGTGCTTCAAAAGACATGAGGAAAATATTGGAAAAACTGAGTGGAGAAATAGATGTCTTTATAATTTTACTGGGGGTCTTTAATACACTATTATCACCATTAGACAGAATGTCTCAACAAAGAATTAATAAAGAATCAAAGACTTTGGTTAACACATTAGAGGATCTGGACATAACAGACATATACATACCACTACAACCAAATACAGTGGGATAAACATTCTTCTCCAGGGCACATGGATCATAATCCAAGATAGACCAAATGCTAGGCCACAGAAAAAAAAAATCTCAATGAACTCAGAAAGATAGAGATTATACAAAATAATTTCTCAGACGACAATGGAATGAAATTGGAAATCAAGAAAGGGGCAGAGAACCAGCTTAGGCACAAAGATATGGAAGTTAAACAACACACTCTTAGACAAACAGTGAGTCAAAGAGGAAATCTTAAAAGACATCAGTAAATACCTTGAAATGAATGAAAATGACAACATAACATATCAAAACCTATGGGATGCAACAAAAGCTGTACTGAGAGGGAATTTCATAGCCATGAATACATATAACAAAAAAGAAGAAAGAGCTAAAATTGAAGACTTAACAGCAAACCACAAGGAATTGGAAAAAGAAAAACAAACTAAGCTGAAAGGAAGTAGAAAGAAGTAAATAACAAATATTAGAGCAGAATTAAATGAAATAGAAAATAAGAGAGCACTAGAAAAAAACAAAAACAAAACTAGTTCTTGAAAAAGATCAATAAAAGTGACAAACCCAAAGTCAGACTAACAAAGAAAAAGAGAGAAGAGATGCAAATACACAAAATAAGAAATGAGGAAGGGGATATCACTACTGACCCCACAGAAATAAAGAGTATAACAAGAGGATACTTTGAAAAATTATAAGCCAACAAGAATGATAATTCAGAGAAAAAGAACAAATTCTTAGAAACTCACAAGCAGCCTACGTTGATGAAAGAAGAAATTGATAAACTTAACAGTCCAATTACAAATAAAGAGATAGAATCAGTTACCAAAACCCTCCCAACTAAGAAGATACCTGGACCAGATGGCTTCACACAGATGAATTATATCAAACCTTCCAGAAACTAACACCAATCCTGCTTAACTTCATCCCAAAAACAGAAGTAGAAGAAACATTGCCTATCTTTTTCTATGATGCCAACATTACCCTAATACCAAAGCCAAACAAAGATGCAACAAAAAGGAAAATTACAGACCAATCTCTCTAATGAACCTAGATGCCAAAAATCCTCAACAAAATACTTCCTAATTGCATTCAAAACAACATATCAAAAGAATTATACACCATGACCAAATGGGTTTTATCCCAGGTATGCAAGGTTGGTTCAACATAACAAAATCAATCAATGTAATACACCACATAAACAGATTCAAAGAAAAAAATCCCATGATCATTTCCATAGATGCAGACAACCATTCAACAAACTACAGCACCTTTTCCTGATAAAAACAATGCAAAAGATAGGAATAGAAGGAAACTTTCTGAACATGACAAAGGGTATATATGAAAAACCCAAAGTTAACATTATCTTCAATGGTGAAATCCTAAAGCCTTCCTTCTGAGATCAGGAACAAGATAGGGATGCCAACTATCACCACTTCTATTTAACATTGTCTTAGAAGTATTTGCTTAAGCACTGAGGCAAGTAAAACATATAAAAGTCATCCAAATTGGAAAATCAGAAGTAAAATTTCATTATTCGCAGATGACATGATCCTATATGTAGAAAGCCCTGAGAAATCTAGAACAAAGCTTCTAGAACTTATAAAGGAGTTCAGTAATGCCACAGGCCATAAGATCAATGTTCAAAAATCAGTAGCATTTCTGTACACCAATAACGAACAATCTGATGAAGAAATCAAGAAAAAAATACCATTTATAATAGTAACAAAAAGAATCAAATACCTAGGAATAAATTTAACTAAAGATGTAAAGGAATTATATACAGAAAACTACACAGCACTATTAAAGGAAATCAAAGAAGACTTAAATAAATGGAAGACTATTCCCTGTTCATGGATAGGAAGACAAAACATCATCAAGATGTCTATCCTACCCAAACTGATCTACAGATTTAATGCAATCCCAATAAAAATCAACACAGTATTTTTTAAGGAATTGGAAAAACTAACTACAAAATTTATTTCAAAGGACAAGAGACCCCAAATCACCAAAGACATGTTGAAAACGAAAAATGACCTTGGAGGTATCACACTACCTGATTTTAAAGCATACTACAAAACTACAGTGCTCAAAACTGTGTGGTATTAGCACAAGGATATACATACCAACCAATGGAATTGAATTGAGAGTTCTGATATAAATCCTCACATATGCAGTCATCTGATTTTCCACAAGGCCAGGAAGCCCACTTAGTTTGGAAAGAATGGCCTCTTCAACAAGTGGTGCTTGGAGAACTGGATATCCATATACAAAAGAATAAAAAAGGGACACCATTTCACACCTTATACAAAAATCAACTCAAGATGTATCAAAGATCTAAATATAAGAGCCAAGATCATAAAGGTCTTGGAAAATAATGTAGGTAAGAATCTACAATACCTTGTAATAGGAAATAGATTCATGAACTTTACACCCAAAGCATGAGAAGCAAGAGAAAAAATACATAAATGGGATCTCCTCAAAATTGAAAACTTCTGCACCTCAAATGATGTTATCAAGAAAATAAAATGGCAGCCTACCCAATGAGAGAAAATATTTGGCAACCATATATCTGATAGCATCCTAATATCCTGCATATATAAAGAAATCCTGCACCTCAAAAATAAAAAGACAAACAACCCGTTTAAAAAATGGGCAAGTGACACAAAAAAACATTTCTCTAAGAAAGAAATACAAAAGGCTGTAAAGCACATGAAAAAATCCTTGACATTGCTAGTTATTAGGGAAATGCAAATCAAAACTACAATGACATACCATCTTACACCCATTAGAATGGTGGCTATTTAAAAAAAAATCAGACTATAAGTTTTGGAGAGGATGTGGAGGAATGGGAACCTTCATTCACTGCTGGTGGGATTGTGGAATTGTCCAGCCACTGTGAAGGAAAGTTTGTCATTGCCTCAAAAAGCTAAATATAGATCTTCCATATTATCCAGCAATTCCACTGCTTGGAATATACACAGAAGAATTGAGAGTAAAGACACGAACAGATATATGCATACCAATGTTCGCAGTGATATTGTTCACTATTGCCAAAATTGGAATCAACCCAGGTGCCCACCAACAGATGAATAGATATACAAAATGTGGTAAATACATAAAATGGAATATTACTCAGCTGTAAGAAGGAATAAAATGCTAACACATCGGATAACATGGGTGAATCTTGAAGACCTTATGTTGAGTGAAGCAAGCCAGGCATTGAAAGATGAACAGTACATGACTTCACTGATATGAATTAAGGAGATTGAGCAGTCTCAGAGAGATATTGTCTAAAAGATAGGCTTACAAGGAGGAGAAAGAGAAGAGAAATTTGTGAGCCATCACCCCTATTGACATAATCTATGGTAAAGTGATAGAGTGAAGTTGCATATTGAAGGGATAAGAAAGGAGGGTAGTGATATAATTGGGCTTGGGGATGCAGGGTTGACAGGTGGGTAGATTGCAAAGGTTGGGTTAGAATACCCTGGATACTGGGGGGAGAGATGGGAGAGGTACCAGGTGAACACTTGGGATTTGTGGGTATGAGGCTGAAAGTAGAGAGTTGTGAATGCTCTTATGGCAATATGACAAGGAAGTTTCAATAGTTAGGGTGTTTGTTGGAGGGGGCATTCAGGACAGGGCACATCTGGAGCAGGCTTCTAGGGAGGGTGTGAGTGTTCATCCTGTCATAATGTGTTGCATCAGTTGGTGGAGACCCACATAAAGACCAGGTGGACCAATTTGTTCAGCAATAGACAGGTGAGGGTCTCTCACAAGCAAGGAAATTTCCTAATAAGGCAGGCAAACCAGTGAGACAAGACCTTTTGTTGCATGTAACTATGAATCTTGTCACCCAAGGCATGAAGACAAGTGGTCACTGAGAGCCCTGAGTGGAGGGGGAGGGAGAAATAAAATAGATCAAATGGGGAAGTTAGTGGGCAGTGGAAGAGTCCTACATGATCTTACAATGATGGACACAGGACATGGTAAATATCATCAAAATTTATAAAAGTATGGTCTAAAATGTAAGTCATAATGTAAATCATTGACTGTGTTTAGTAACTGTGTTTCAATATTTGTATATAAGTTATAACAAAGGCACCATCCACATATAAATATGTTTTAATATGAGGGTGATTAAAGGGGGAGGATATTGGGTATATAAGAGTCTCCTCTATTCTGTGTGTGACTTTGCTGTGAACTAAAGCTTCTTTGAAAATGAAATGAAAAATTGAGAGACACTGGGGAATGTGTGGAGGAAGGTGCCATGGTACAGACAGGATACCAGATATTGTGGTGATGAAAGGTAAAATGTCAAAAAAATTTTTCTTTAACATTTTTCATTTTTTAATATCCCAATCTTTTAATTTAATTTTATTTTTAGATTTTTAAATTTTTTTGTATTTTATTTCTTATATTTAAATAATCACTATTGTTTCATTTTCCTAATAATTTTATTTGGCTGTTGTAATGGCTTCATTTTTGAAGAAGCTGTGGATCACAGCAGGGTTACAATTGGGGTGAGGGAGGATCATTGATGTGTGGTGTCAGTGATGTGGAATGCATGAGAGAAAGTTCACCTAGGGATACAAATAATGTACGTAAAAATGTTCAAATCTTCACAGAGCATTGTCATAATGTGTGGAGACTCACCAATAACTAAAAGAATTCTGAATTCCCATCTGGAGAGCTCTGCCACATTCTCTAAGGGAGCAGCAACAGACCCCCAAGTGCAGGGGCAGTGACTGGTGGAGGAGAATGATACATTGATGGGCCCTTGATATTGATGATTAGGCTTATGAGCCTTTGCTCTTGATATTGAAACAGCCTATTGTTATGAGGTGCATAAGGGTTGCCTCCTGAGAGCCTCTTTGTTACTCAAATATGGCTTCTCTATAAGCCAAACTTGGCATATGTAAGCATTACCTTCCCCCCAGCATGGGACATGATTCCCAGGGATGAGCCTCCCTGGCACTGAGGGATTGCTACCAAGTACCAACTTTCAATGTGACTGGAAAAAGACCTTGAATAAAAGGGGGGAATGGTAAATACAAATGAGCTTATATGGCTAAGAGACTTCAAAGTGAGGTAGGAAGTCATCCCAGAGGTAATGCTTATGCACATCTCAGCAGGATCTCATAGACTTCCAAAGTGGATACTACCTCACATAGGGGGGCTCCTGAGGGCTCTGGAGACCCCAATGTCCTTTGGCCAGGCAGACAGCTCTGAAGTTTGGTGCCTTGCCAGTGGGCCCTACATTGGAGTTTGCGCTCCTGAGAGTGACAGAGTTAGAATCAGTTGTCTTCTCTGCACATGGCTCACCTGTCTTCTTTTTAAACCTATACCTGGTGCTGAAGCTTGTAGGTGTACATCCAGAGACTCAAGTCTTTGGGATGTCCATGTGCCAGTTGGGCCCAGAACCTTAATGATGTTGCAACACCTACTCTACACCTCATTAGATAAACCCAGGACAACTGGTGGTGGGAGAGAATGATCAACAACAACCATCCCAGGGAATTGAGTCTACAGCTGCAGTCAGGATAGCCTCATCCATCTTCCCCAAGGGATATAAGCCCCCTTTCAGTTGGAGGTGGAGTGGACGTCACCATCGCAGAATCTTTGGGATTGGGGGAAGAGCTATGGACTAAAATGGACTTACTGGTATTCTACTATAGACATATTGTGATTCTTGCAATGGAAGAAATTACAACATTGATGTGGAGCCAGGGGCCACTGGAGCCTCTGGGGGCTGGGAGATGGAAAAACAGTTGTAATATGGGGCTTTTTCCAGACTTGGGGATCACCCTGTGTGACCTTGCAATGACAGATATAAGCCATTTTATATCATCTCATAACATGCAGAACTGTGTAGGAAAGAGTGTAAACTACAATGTGAACTATGGTCCATGCTGAATGGCATAGCCCCAGGATGCATTTATCAACTGCAGTGAATGTACCACACTAATGAAAGATGTTATGTTGGATGGTGTGGGAGGTATGGGGAGTGGGGCATATGGGAATCTCTGTATTATTTTTGTAAAATTTATGTAATCTATCTTTTTTAAAAAAAGAAATAAAAAAAGTTAATTTGCACAAGCTCACCTCCCCAAACCTCAGTTTTCCTCCCCCCCAACCCACCCACCTGCCTCCCAGGTAAATCACTGAAGAAATGGTTTTTTGTAACCTCTGGGTAGGAAATAGTCGACAGGGAGAGTCAGAGTAGAAGTCTACTGAAATTGGCTGCATCTCAGGTTCTGTCAACTAATGCCCCTCCATGCTGAGCACAATGTGATAACTCATACACAGAGTTCCCTGTATGCCAGTTACTGTGCTAAGCACCCCTCTTATTCCTATTTTGTGGAGGCAAGGACTCTGGTTCCAACATGTGAGACAGCCTGCCCAATGTGCACACTTCCCAACTATTGAGTTGAACTGAGGTTGTCTGGCCCCAGGGCCTCTCAAATCAAGTTCATTCTAGTTTCCTATCTGCGGCAACCCACCCTCACCTGCAGCCTCACAGGGACTTATAGGAGTACAGCAGGGTTTCACAGCTATAATATTATAGTCTGTCATCTGGGCAATGAATATTGATTCAGAAACTTCAATCCATTTTCCACTGATACCTTCAGAGCCAGGCAGGTCATAAACCTGTGGACATAGCTCATTAGTGATTGGTGTTTATCATGGCAGCTGGACAAAATCTCTGCTGGAAAGCAGTCACTCAGCTTGAAAATATATACATATGGTGCTGAAAAGCAAAACAGGACTCTTGAAAAGTTGTGTTTTCAAGGATATGTAATGATGGGGAAGAAAAACCCTGATAAATTTAAAAAGCAGTCTATGCAGTGTATATATATTATTAGATAAGTTATGGGTTTACAGAACTATCATGCATAAAAACGATTCTCATGTACCACCTTATTAGCACCTTGTATTGGTGTGGTACATTTGTTATAATTTGATGAAATTACACTATTGCAATTTTTTATAATTGTACTATTTTTTATAATTTTATTGTTAACTCTAGTCCATGGTTTAACTTAGAGTTCACTGTTTGTGTTGTGCAGTTCCATGGATACATTTTTCTTGTTTTTATTCTAGTAACATATATACAGCCTAAAATTTCCCCTTTTAGCCACAGTCAAATATATAATCTAGTACTATTAACTGCATTCAGTGTTGTGAAAGCATCACCAAAACCCATTACCAAAAATGTTTCCATCTTTCCAAATAAAAACTGTGCCTTTTAAGCCTTAACTCCCTATTCCCTACTCCAAA
>JAQZBX010106817.1:0-10726 GCA_029593785.1 Cabassous unicinctus
GCCCTACTGACTGACATGGACCAGTCAACGCCCTAATCATAATTCAATCATGCCCAGATTAACAGATCAGATTACAGGCATGATCCAATTATATTTTTGGAATTCATAATTACATCAAATTCCCCAATGGTTACAGAGGCTTTCAGTCATTATTTCCTCAAACATTCTTCCTGCCCCTTTTCCACTCTGCTCTCCTTCTGGGATGCTGATAATGTGTATGTTTTTGCATTTCATGTTGTCATTCAGTTCCTTGAGACCCTGTTCCATTTTATCCATTCTCTTCTCTTTATGTTTTCCTGTCCTTTGCAGTTCAGTTGTTCTGTCTTTCAATTCATAATGCTGTCTTCAAACAGTTCAAATCTGCTCTTAGGTACCTCTAATGCATTTTTAATCTCATCCATTGTGTCTTTCATTCTGATAAGGTCAGCTATATTTCTCTGCAGACTGTCAAATTAGTTCTTTTTGCTCACCCAGTGTCTTCTTCATATCCTTTATCCCTTTAGTCATATTGTCTTTCAATTCTTTATAATGATTTAGGAGAGTTGTGTGATTATCATTGATTCATAGTTTTAACTCTTGAATCTCTTCAGGATATTTGGTTTATTCCTTTGGCTTGGTCTTCTCTTCCTCTTTCCTAGTATATCTTGTAATTTTTTGCTGATGTCTAGGCATCTGATATGTTGGTGAATTCATTCCGATGGCCAATTTCTATCTCTTGCCAACTATTTATACTCCCTTGACTGGCCTCAGCCTCCTTCCTTCTGCTTCCTTAGCAACCAGCTCAGGTCAGTAGGTGTTTGAGAAGGCAAATTATCTTTAGATCCCTGCCAGCTCTAGATGAAAACAAATTTATGGCCCGACATGGCCTAGATGTTTGTGATCCCTGGGATAAAACCTACCAACTTCATTGGCCAAAATCTGAATTTGCTGTAGACTCTGTCCCTCCATCTCCTCTTACTTGTGGAAGAGGATGCCTACAACCCTGTCACTCTGCAGCTGCCACAGTCCACAGCCGCTGCCGTCTTCAGACTGCTGTTTGCTCTGAGAGTGGGAGGATGGGTACCTGCAGCTGCTGCTACAGCTTTGTTCACAGGATTTTCACAGCCAGCCAATACTCCTTTCTTTCGCTCCCCAATCTTCTGTGTCTCACCTCCCCTGGTGTCCTGAGCCTCAAAGCAGACCTCCAGAGTCTTCTAGATATTTTTCTGGGAGAGAAGTGATACCTCTGCCTCTCTAATTCTTCATTTCTACCTGGGTATTTTAAGCACTCTCAAAATTAACACACCAAAACTAAAATCACAAACTCTTTAAATTTCTCTTTGCTCTTCACTCTTCCTGATATCAGAATAGGGAACACATTCCGTCTGTCACCTGTGGCAGCATGTTTAACTCCTTCTTCCCTCTCACTTGCATGTAACATATCCACAACACTGTAAATTTTACCTTGTAATTATGTCTGTAGTACATCCACTTCTTTCCAGTATGTTTCAACCACCTGTCATGTGAACTACTAAATATGGATAATTAATTAAAGAATTAATCATGCATACACTTTATCTTTTCATGCATTGCCAGGTGCACAGAATTTTTAATGCATCATGGAACTTTGCTTGTCCTATTTCTTTCTATAGAAAAGGGGTACAGTCATTATTATTTTTTAAAGACACATATATTTATTTATTTCTCAGTCCCCTTATTGTTTGCACTCATTGTATGCTTTGTGACTTTTCATTGTGTGCTATCTTTGCTCATCTTCTTTGAAGAGGAACTAGGAACTGAACCCAGGACCTCACATGTGGAAGGAGGTGCACAATCATGTGAGACACATCCACTCCTTGCCTTTTGAGCCTCTCATTGTGTCTCCTCATTGCTTCTCCTCATTATGTTATCTCATTGCATCATATGGCATCAGCTTGCTTCTTGCTTGTCTTCTTTAGGAGGCACTGGCAACCGGACACAGGACTTCCCATTTGGAAGGCAGGTGCCCAACTGCTTGAGCCACATCCACTCCCCACTGGTTCATTTATTATTGAGGCACTGATGACACATATGTGAACAAATGGTACCCATGCCTTAAGAGAGTTACACGCCAATGATCCAGGTAAGTTTATTGGTACATTATCACTATATGATTATGTCTATTGTGGAAAAAAATGTCAACTATAAGGGAATTTTTTTTTTCATTTCAACACATTGTCAGATATCTACCTTAGACTAACTAAAGATTGTTACATTTTTAAAATTTTATTTGGATTCTTGGTACTGAATTGATATTGTTGTAAAGTAACATCTAAACAATGAACACTCATCTTGAAGAAGAACAGAATTATGTTTCTATTTGCTAATGACAAATATATTTATATATGTACAAGACAGAATAGAAGCACAGTTGAGTTTTAAAGAGGTTTCCAGCTTGTATAGGAGTCAAATAATCATTAGTTTGTGTGATCCATTCTGAGGTCAGAGAGTAAATTTTCTTAAATGTTATTAGAGGAGTCAGAGGATAGATTTGCATGATAAACCAGGACATGGTTAGAAATGGAATGCTATCCCTTGTACTGAGAAAGTCACAAAAGTCTCTGAATTTCTAGTAAACTGAGAAATGGGAAAGCAAAAGTGATTTTTTCCCTCCAATTTTAGATTTTGTAAATTGTTGATAAGTATGAATGTATAATTAGGGGACCATGTGAGAGTGGAGAGTCTCCTATTTCAGATAACTCAATTTTTACAATTAAAATACTTTAATTTAAGAAAATAGGAATAGGAGTAAAATTATTCAAAGTCAACTCAGAAGTGTAAAATGGACATTTTAAAGTGGTGAGAACAGCACACAGTATAAGAATGCCTGACATTTGCTGTTCATTTACAATTCAGTCAGTAGCTAAGTTGATACTCTGGGTCAGTTATTCAAGGGATTTATGCATGAGGCTATTTCTCTATAGCACTCAAGGGTACTCTTTTTCTACTGCCTCATGCAGGCATTTTCCTAGAGTAATCAGAATGAATTTAATCTGTAAGTGATTGTAAATGTGCCAGGTTAAGTTCCTGATATCTTACTGCAAGACAGCAGGTCAGCAGGTTTCTTTTTTTTTTTCCATGACCATGTCCTAAGATCCTCTATTATGTACATTTTAGTGAGCTACATATTTCCCATAGAGGAAAGATAATAATTCTCTTACCCATCTGGGGAGTGATGTTGCCACATCAGTAAACCCTTTTTTTTTTTCTTTCTCTTTTCTCCCCTGCATAAGCCCTATGCCTATTGAAGAGGTAAGTTACTGGGATTTCCACTTTCAAGTTCTTTTTCTTATGAATGAAGAAACTGGGCGCACTTTCTCCAAATACATTTGAAAGCATGTCCAAACATCTAGTGTGAAAGTCATTTGATTCTTTCCTTTAGTTGGAATAGGCATATCCATGTTGTACCTCTGGCTGCATGTTCCAAGAACAATATCTCTTGGAGCTGTTGCAGAGAGATTCAGCCTCCAGAGAGATATCTTCCAACCATGAGTCCACGTTGTGAAACTTCTTCCTCATAACTGAGAGTCAACTTTACCTGTGCACCAAACTCACATAAGATGATTTTAACATACTCTCCCACTCTTCCAAAGAAGTAAGAAAGATAAATTGTCATCTTTCTAGATGTACTGACACCCAATTTGGTCTGGAAATTAATAACAGGACTCTGCATCAACTGGACAGCTTCTCTTTCTCAAAATTTTATATTTGTTGCCTAGTTTGTTCTTTTTCCAATAACTCCTGTGACAATGGTGTCCTACCTATGGATGTCGATTTATTTCCTCTCAGAATACAGGTAGCTGGAGATGCTGTGAATGCAGAAGTAACTCCTGAGACCAGATGTACTTTACTGTTTAGAAGTAGGTATATAGAAAAGAGCAATCAGACATATTTCTTTTCCTTTTGTTAAAGTTATTAGGTTTAAAGTGATAAGATATGCAAATATTGCTTTCATTCAACCAATAACTCTCTGTCCTTAAAATCAAAGTGTTTTTTAGGATTCATTTCAAACTTTTCAATATTCAGTCACATGATATTTGTAATGAGTAATGAGGATATTTGATATATTCAGAGAAATGTTATTACTAAACAAGTTCAAGTTAAATAGTATGAATGTGCTGAATTAATTACTTTCCTTGTATTCTACCATGCACCTGTGGAAAATGCCTGGATTATCTTTTTGCTTTCTTTGAATTTGCTCATGAATGCTTACTTTGAAGATTTTAATGATTCATAATGAATGGGAATATGTTCATCATGGAAATATATGTGCATGGAATATAAAGCCAGATACTTGGGAGCTCAACAACAGAAAAGGGCATGGGGTAGGGTCTTACTTGCAGTGACAAAGGGCAGACTAGTAATAGTTAATTTTGCATAAAATTTACCAAATGAAAATCAATTTTTTAATAGACATATTTATTTTTAGAATATAAATGAAATGTTTGAAGCTTCCTACTTGGAAACATTGGGGGAAAATGAACAAGTTAATAGTGAGGATATTGATGTGAGTTTTTGTTTTTGGAATTACAGTGTTGAGGTGGAGTTGATGACAAGTTGACATATTTATAAATGCCCCTTAATCACAATAATGCTATTAATAAGGGTAGAACCACATGAGCTTATGGCAGTTGCAATTCATGGAGGATTAGAAATTTGGGAAACATTTATGCAGAGGGTGAGGATGAGATCACAAGTAGATGGACTAGTGTATAAATTCAAGACATATTAAGTTATCTCACTGAACATTTAACGGGGTTGAGCAGAAACATTTTATATCCCATGGATCTATCACAGGAATTTCTCTGTCATTGTTGCTAGTTCTACTTATGCTCTACTAAGACATCCCTATGGACACTTGAAGAGTACATGGTGATATGCCTTTTCCTAATGAGTTGTGTGAGTAAGTATGAGGTGTTGGCAATTACTATCCCTGCATCATTTCATATATTCATAAGCCCATGATCACCCAGAAGTTATAGGATAGATACAGTGTGAAGTTAGCAATGTTAACTTCATTTAATATTAGGAGATCCAATCATATCCCTTGAGGTTGAAAAGAACTGGCTCTTATTTCATTACAGTATTGCTTAAGTGAATTTAGTTAATGGAAATAACTAAATAGAGATATGGGGATCTACAAAAGCCAGAAGGAAGAAAATAAGATTTATCAGGAGAATGTCATATCTAGGACTGAAGATATCACAGATGATCTATTTAAATAAAGAGCATCTCTAATATAGATTCCTTTTTCAATGTTATTCAAAATAATTAAAATATTGTTTTCAAAATAATTTAATTGAAGGTATACTGATGAAATAACAAAAAATATATATATTTTGAAATTTCATTCCTACATAAAGTCAATTGGGGTACATTGGAAATAAGTTAAATATTAATTATCATTACCAGAACTTACATTCAGGAGAATTCAAAAGTCCCACCCCCCATATTTTTAAACATTTCTTCATTCATTCATTTGACAATGATATCAGCTCTCTACTAGTTTTCCTGAGCTGTTTCAGACTCTCTTGGGAAAATCAAAGAGTTATAAAAATGAGTGATATAACTTGTGCAGACAGCTAAATGGATTTTTGAGAGAGTATCGAGGGCTTGGAGGTTGTGTAATCAGCAGCTATTGTGAAGAAACAGAAATACAACTTAGTCAAATCAAATATTTAAAAACAAAGGTTTTGGGAGTGTATAATATTAAAGATCTATTTTGTTTTTCTGCAGGATTGAGAAAAGGCTCTTTAGTAATATTAGATTGGAAGAAAGGACTGGAGCTTCTATAGTACCACCATAAATAACAGCTTACCCAGTAATATCATTTCATATATTTGATATGGTTTCTTCATTTGGAAGTGAAGATCCATTTACTTGCTTGCTTCTTTTACCAGGAGGCACATTTTGCATTCACAATTTGAATGATGGTTAGAATGCAAATGATTTTAGGAAAAGAAGTTTAAATACTTAGGGACATATAAATAACAGATACCATTTCATATTCTAAAAATCAAAAGGATCCTTGGTCCCTGAAAAAGGAAGCAGGCAAAAACCAAGAAAAACAAGCAAAAAAACAAACACTGGTGGAAGGAAGAAGAAATGTAGATAGTGAGTAGAATACAAATCAACTTTACATGGATTCAGAAGAAATTCATCCAAGCTTTGCATTTCTCAGTAAACAGATGTCTTTGGGCAGGTCATATAAGCTCTCAGGCATTGTTTTTTAGTTAATGATAATCACATCTAATTTATTTCAGCGATGTAGCCTTGGAAATAATTTCCACAATTATTGATGATGAGATATATTTTTCCATATTGGAAAATTTTTTGAAAATTCAGTTTGCTAACTTTAGTTGAAATTATCTGAATTTCCTCCTTTCTGTAACTAGAAACATATGTTAATATAAAGGGATAAATTTGGTGGGATTAGAAAGAAGCAATGGACTAATGTTTTTCCTATAGCAGATGATGGTGTTTGTTAATATGCTCATTGTCCTCTATTTTGAAGAACCTTAGGAGAGAGCTAAGAAGTGAAATGGGTATAATGCACACATTAGGAAAATGGATAGATGTAAGTTACTTGCTCTAAGGACATAAACTTATACCAATTTAAGAGAGGACACCTTTATGAGAGGTGACCTTGTCACTCAATTGACCTTATAAAATATGCCATCTTTCTCAGCCATGCCTCAGTGTTCTGGAAGCTATATTGCAAATGGGGATTTTGAGGAGTGCCAAAGAGAGCAGGCTGACGAGTTTCATCCTGCTGGGGTTTCCTGATCATCCTCAGTCACAGAAGACTCTATTTATAGTCATCTTGATCTATTATTTACTAACCATTTGGGGTAACACCACCATCATACTGATATCTCATCTGGAACCCAAACTTCACACACCAATGTATTTCTTCCTTTCTCATTTCTCCTTCCTGGACCTATGCTTCACCAACAGTGTGATTCCCCTGCTCCTGGTAAACTTGAGGGATTGCATGAAAGCCATTACCTATGGTAGCTGCATTGTTCAACTTTCTGTCTCCCTTGCACTGGGTCCACGGAGTGTGTTTTGCTCACCATGATGTCCTACGATTGCTATGTTGTCTGTCGTCCCCACCATTACACTGTCTCTATGCCTCCCCATCTCTGCATGATCCTGGCCTCTATGGTGTGGCTTAGTGGGGTGGCCACCAGCCTGGTACAGTCTACTCTCACTCTTCAGCTCGTCCATTTAATCTGTGAGGTCCCTGTTCTCATCAAGTTGACTTGCATTGACACCACTTTTAAGTGGTGAGGTTGTGATTTTTGTGGTTAGTGGCTCTTACTTGTAGTGCCTGTCTCATTCATCCTGTTCTCTTATGGCTACATTGCCCAGGCCATTTTGATGATCAAGTCAACCTGTAGATGACAGAAAACATTTGGGACCTGCTCTTCCAACCTCTTGGTGGTCATCATTTTCTATGGAACCATCATCTTCATATATCTGCAGCCAACCAAGAGTGAATACAAAGACCAGGGAATGTTTGTTTTCCTCTTCTACACTATGTTGACCCCTATGTTAAAGCCTCTTATTTATTCTCTGAGGAATAAAGAGTTTAAAGGGGTTGTTAAGAAAGTTCTCAGGAATAGTCTGTGTATAAATTTTACATGATTCCTAAGAATTCCTAAAAGTGATACAGTGAAGAAAACCTTACAGAAGAACCACTCTTTGGTCATTTTATTCCATTTTCCTTTACTTCATTGCTTACTCAATTTTTAACACTCAAAAATAATCTGGAATATATGCACCTAGTTCTCACATTGCTATCATCCAACAGCAACATATGGTGAAATGTTTACTCAATCTAAACTTCAGTGTCTTTTCTTCAGAATGTATTATTTAAGTAGTAAATATGAGATTCTTTTTTATGCTAAACACTTTACAAGATCGAGATGAACATGCAAACATTCAAGGCATTCATAAGGCCATTTGTCCAGTCCATCATTCATTTATTAACAATGCAGTTTTTCAGTCTTGCATCCTCCCAATAGCTGTAGATGTACAAGTAGCTTAATTCTTTCCATAGTTTCAGAGCTGGATGTAGTAGGGTTGGCTGCATCTTGAGTAAACTGTTATGAAGCAAAAGACTTATTTCCTCCTTTGTTCCATCCACATGGAATTTGGAAAAGATATGTAGAGGGGCAGAAACACCTTGAGAACTAAAGCCATACATTAAAAATTGTGGACAAAGCAGCTGGAGGGAGCCTGGTTTCCTGGTTGTATATTTGAATATATAGTTGAATCAATGAACCATTTATAACTGCCTAACAATGAATTCTATTTACTGAGAAGAATCAGAGCTCTATTTTATTTTGTGTTTTGAAAACATGTAATTAATATCATTTATTAATGTTATTATAACCTATATTTTAAATATAAAACATTTTCTCTGCATTTTGAATTTTATTTTATGGGTAAAATCTTAATCAAAGATCTTTCACAATTTACTATTAAACACTGAAAATCATTTTTCACGATTTCAATCTATGTAATCTTTTCATGTGCATCCCTGTTCTGAAAATGAAAAACTTTTGCATATTGATTTTGGGAAATTTTGTGTGAATATATGTGTCTACATTTCTTGCATGTATTGGATTGTATGGATTTAGTAGGCAACAATTTTGGTTTTAAACATACATCAAAATAAAGTAACATTTTACTGAGATACGAAATAATATCCTCATCTCACTAAAGTGGGAAGGTCTTGTAGGTAAAATGTGTTAATCAATTCATTTAAAGAGTAAGCAAATCAATGAATGACTTACTCATCAATTATGACTTCTAAGAAGCAGAGAAAGAAGTTGTCCCAGAGAGACCAGAAGGATGTGAAAGCTTAAGTCAACTAAAGAAGAGTTTTTAAGAGTCATATATGTAGAGAGATTAGCTTGTTTTTATAACTGAAGTAAATTAAAAATTATGAAAATATTAAAGGAACAAAATCAAATGTAGCATGGTTGGACCAAAGATTTATAGTTGAGATGAGAAGACAAAAAACTGTCTGAATTTGCAAGTAATGAAGGGTCCTATATGTCAGATAAAGAGTTGGAACAGTACTAAATGGGAAGCAGAAATCTTGGAGTAGTTAAGTAGATTTGTATTGTAGAAGTATGACCTTGGTTAATGTTTTCATTCATCAAGTCTGCCCATCCTGTCACTATCTGGGCAGGTGACTGCACCTGAGTAACTTCCCTTCCCTGGGCTCACTAGATTACCCACATTTGGTGTGATCCAAGCTATGAAAAATTAATTGGACATGAGAGATGCTGAAGTTCCTGACTTCTCTTGGATATATATTGTAAAGAAAACAGAGGTAATAATTTGAGGATAATCCATGAATTATAGTAATACATGCTTGTGAAAATTTTCAAATGCCAAATTCATTGAAGGAATTTTTAAAAAATTTCTATGATGATTTTATTCACAATCAATAGTACCACAAACCACTTTGTTGTATCTCATATTAGGCAATGTATTAATCAGCCAACGTGGTGCTGATATAAAGTATCAAAACTCTGTTGGCTTTTATAATGGGTATTTATTTGGGGTAGAAATTTACAGCCAAAAGGGCCTAAAGAGTCCAACTCAAGGTACCATAAGAGATACTTTATCATCCAAAGTCATTTGCCATGTGTTGAAGCAAGATGGCAGAGGTCTAAGAGGGTTCAGATTTCCTTCTTCTTCTTAAGGCTTCATGGTCCCAGCTTCTTCTGATCTCATCTATAGGCTGTCATAAGGCTCATCTCTCTCCCTGGGGATTCTTTCTTTCCTGGTTCAGGTGCTATGCTGTCTTCACAAGGTTAGTTGTAGACTATCAGGCTCATCTCTTTCTTGGGGCCTCTGCCTGTCTAATGAGCTGTATCTCTTCCTCTGCTATGTCTTTTTCTGCATCCAGCAAGGGCGGTGGAGATTCAACACCCTACTGACATGACTGAAATGAGCCCTAATCTTAATTTAATCAAGTTAACATAAATTTTTAATTTAATACAAGCAAAGGTTATCACACCCAGAAGAACTGACCAGTTTACAAATATAATCTAAATCTCCTTTTGGATTTCATAAATAATATCAAAACTCCAAAGAAAATATAAAAATAAAAAACAGTTTATGTCCTCAGAGTTGAGAAAGTTCAAAGAAGACTAAGCCAATGTAGGGAAAATGTAAGGACCTGGATATTGAAGGAGTTATAGAATTTAGAGTTATGAAAAGCCCATCAACAGATGAATGGATAAGCAAAATGTGGCATATACATACAATGGAATATTACTCAGCTGTTAGAAGGAATAAAGTGCTAACACATGGAATAACATGGATGAATCTTGAAGACCTTATGCTGAGTGAAGCAAGCCAGGCATTGAAGGAAGAACAGTTTATGACCTCATTGATTTGAATTTAGGTAAGATAACAGTTTCTGAGAACCACTGAGTGAAAGATAGGCTAACCAGGAAGAAAGAGAGAAAGGTAGGCTGTGAGCCATCACCCATATGGACATTATCTATGGTAAATTGAAAGAGTATAGTTACATATTGAAGGATAGGACAGGTGGGTAGAGATTTTACTAGTGGTACAAGATTAACAGGTGGTTAGATTAGGAAGGTCAGGTTAGAATAACCAGGATATGTAAAAATGAATCTTGACATCCCATGAGCCAAGACAGGGAAGAGTCATATGC
>JAQZBX010106818.1:0-10714 GCA_029593785.1 Cabassous unicinctus
AGTCTGGAAGTGAGAGTCCTCCAACTTAACTTTTCCTTTTTAAGATGTTTCTGGCTACTTGTGGCTTCTTATCCTTCCAGATAAATTTTATAATTGTTTTCTATTTGTTTAAAAAATGCTGGTGGAATTTTTATCAGTATTGCATTGAATCTGTACATCAATTTGGGCAGAGTTGACATTTTAATTATATTTAGTCTTCCAATCCTTGAGCATGGAATGTTCTTCCAATTATTTAGGTCTTTTTTTATTTCTTCCAGCAATGCATTATAGTTTCCTGAATACAATTGCTTTACATCCTGGTTAAGTTTACTCCTAAATATTTGATTCTTTTAGTTGCTATTTTAAATGGAATTTTTTTTCCTGACTTCCTCCTCAGATAGTCCATTACAATTGCATAGAAACACTACTGATTTTTACGTACTGATTTTGTATTCTGACACTCTACTGCAATCATTTATTATCTCTAGGAATTTGTTTATAGATTTTTGGGACTTTCTAGATATACTATCATATCATCTGCAAATAGTGAAAGTTTTATTTCTTCCTTTCTGATGTGGATGTCTTTTATTTCTTTTTCTTGCCTGATTGCTGTAGCTAAGACCTCTAGCACTATATTGAACAACATTGGTGACAATGGACATCTTTGTCTCGTCCTTGATCTCAATTGGAAAGCTTTTAGCCTTTCCCCATTGAGTATAATGTTGGATGTGGGTTTTTCATAAATGGCTTGTATCATGTTGAGAAAGTTTCCTTCAATTCCTATCTTTTGTAGAATTTTTATCAAGAAAAGATGCTGTATTTTGTCAAATGCCTTTTCTGCATCAATTGATAAGATCATGTGATTTTTCTTCCTTGATTTATTAATGTGGTGTATTATTCTGATTGATTTTCTTGTGGTGAACCACCCTTGGATGCCTGGTATAAAACCCGCTTAATCATGGTGAATAATTCTTTTAATGTGTTGTTGGATTCGATTAGCAATTATTTTATTGAGGATTTTTGCATCTGTATTCATTAGAGAAATGGGTCTGTAATTTTCTTTTCTGTAAAATCTTTTTCTGGCTTTGGTATTAGGATGATATTGACTTCATAGAATAAGTTTGATAGCATTCTCTCTTCTTCAGTTTTTTGGAAGCGCTTGAGTAATATTGGTATTAAATCTTTGAATCCTTGGTAGAACTCCCCTGTGAAAGCATCTGGTCCTGGGCTTTTCATTTGGGGGAGCTGTTTGATCACTGTTTCAATCTGTTTACTTGTGGTTGGTTTGATGAGGCCTTCTATTTCTTCTAGGGTCAGTGTGGGTTGTTTTAACATTCCTAGGAATTTTTCCATTTCATCTACATTGTCTAGTTTTTTTGGCATAAAGTTTTTCATAGTATCCTCTTAATACCTCTCTTATTTCTGTGGGGTCAGTAGTAATGTTCCTGTTTTCATTTTTTATTTCATTTATTTGCATCTTCTCTTTTTTTCTTAGTCAGTCTAGGTAAGTGTTTCTCACTTTTGTGACAAAAGAACCAACTTTTGGTTTTATTAATTCTCTCTGTTTTTTTGTTCTCAATTTCATTTATTTTCCTATGATCTTTGTTATTTCATTCTTTCTACTTGTTTTGGGATTAGTTTGTTATTCTTTTTCTAGTTCCTCCAGCTGTGTAGTTAGGTCATTTTTAGCTCTTTCTTCTTTTTTAATGTAAGCATTGAGGGCTATAAATTTTCCTCTCAGCACTCCCTTTGCTGTATCTCATATGTTCTGATATGTTGGGTTCTCATTGTCATTCATCTCGAGATATTCATTGATTTCTCTTGAAATTTCTTCTTTTCCCCACTGATTATTTAAGAGTGTGTTGTTTAATCTCCATATATATGTGAATCTTTCCTTTTTCTGCCACTTGTTGATTTCCAAGTTTATTCCATTATGATCAGAGAAGTGCTTTATATAATTTTGATTTTGTTCAATTTATTGAGATCTGCTTTTCGACCCAACATATGGTCTATCCTGGAGAAAGATCAATGAGCACTTGAAAAGAATGTGTATCCTGCTGTTTGGGGTTTCAATGCTCTGTATATGTCTATTAGGTTTAGTTCATTTATCATATTACTCAAGTTCTCTGTTTCTTTATTGATCCTCTCTATCCAATGCTGAGAGTGGTGTATTGAAGTATCCAACTATTATTGTAGAGATGTCTACTTCTCCCTTCAGTTTTGCCAGTGTTTGCCTCATGTATCTTGCAGCATCCTGGTTAGGTACAATACAATTATGATTGTTATTTCTTCCTGGAGAATCATCCTTTTTATTAATATGTAATGTCCTTCTTTGTCTCTAGTAACAGTTTCGCTTTTAAAATCTATATCATCTGATATAAGTAAAGGTAACTCAGCTTTTTGTTTTTTGTTTGTTTTTTGTTTTTTTGTTGTGGGGTTTGGGGGGAATTTTTTGTTCTGTTTTGTTTTGTTTTGTTTTTGGTTACTGCATGTGCAGAAGATCTTTTTCCAACCTTTTACTTCAATCTATTGGTATCCTTGGGTCTAAGGTGAGTCTCTTGCAGACAGCATTTACATGGCTCATATTTTTTTATCCATTCTGCCAGTCTGTGTCTTTTGATTAGGGAGTTTAATCCATTAACATTCGATGTTATTACTGTAAAGGCAGTTATTTCATCCATTTTGATCTTTGAGTTTTATCTGTCACTTTATTTTCACCACTTTTTGACACTTTTAGTTACTGTTCTTGATATAGTCATCATTTCTATACTCTCTTCCAAGCCTCTCTCTCCTGTCTTTTCTTTTCAGGCTGTAACACTCCCTTTACTATTTCCTGCAAAGCTGGTTTTTTTGTTATAAACTCTTTCAGTTTCTGTTTATCTGTGAATATTCTAATCTCACCCTCATTTTTGAACTATAATCTTGCTGGATACAAAATTCTTGGCTGGCAGTTTTTCTCTTGCAGTATCTTAAATATATCATACCACTGCCTTCTTGCCTCTATGGTTTCTGATGAGAAATCAGCACTTAATCTTATTTGGTGTCCCTTATGTGTTATGCATTGCTTTTCTCTTGCTGCTCTCAGAATTCTTTGTCTTTGGCATTTGGCATTCTGATTTATATGTGTCTCAGAATTGGTCCATTCGATTTTTTTGGATATGATTTATTTGGATACGATTTATTTGGATAGGAGTGTTTTGTGATTCTTGGGCACGGATATCTATGTCTTTCAATAGGGTTGGGAAATTTTCTAATAAAATTATTAGAAATAATTATATTTATAGAAATATTCCTTCTAACCCTTTTACCTTCTCTTTTCCTTCTGAGACACCCATCACACATATATTTGCAGATGCCTCACTGTCATTTATTTCCCCAACACCTTGTTCAATTTTTCCCATTCTTTTCCACATCTGTTATTTTGTATGTTTGCTTTTGGAGGCCATGTCTTCAAGCTCACCAATCCTTTCTTCTGCCTCCTCAAATCTGCTGTTATATGACTTCAGTGTATTTTTAATTTCATTTATCATGCCTTTCATTCCCATTAGATCTGCTATATTTCTATGTATGCTTTCAAATTCTTTGTGCTTCCCCAGTGTCTTCTTAATATCCTTAATCTCTTTAGCCATCTCATTGAATTTATTAGGGAGATTTGTTTGAACATCTATGATTAGTTGTCTCAACTACTTTATGTCATCTGCAGGCTTATCTTGTTCCTTTAGCTGGGCCATATCTTCCTATTTATTGGTAATTTTTTGTTGGTGTTTTCACATCTGGCTTACTACATCTATTTATTATGGGTGAAGGTTCTCCTTTAGTTTATGGTTTTCTTGTCTTTTCTCCCTTGCTCAATGTATAGTAGGAGTTGGGGATGTAGTTGGTGCTGTAAGCTATGGAAGCTGAAGCTGCTCACTGACCCGGGAAAGGGTGAAGCTTCTTCCAACTTTCTCCTCTGTCAGGGGTATGGACAGTGCTGCAGCTGTATGTAATAATTCAAGTTGGGCAGGACAAGACTGTCTGTAGTTGCCCAGAGAGACTGATGAAGCTTCACACCCCTTCCTCCCCTACCTTTGGTGGGGACAGAGCTGTAGATGTGGGCAGCAATCTATGCCATGTAGGTCCAAAATGACCACAGTTGCCCAGGTAAACTTACATAGCACCAGACTCCCTCCCTGCTTAGGGTGGGAATCGAACCTCTGGAGTGCCCAACAATCTAATCTGTGTGGCCAAATACACCTGCAGTTGCCCTGAGATGCTAAGGGAGTACTGTCCCTTCTGGCTTTAAGGGGTGGGAATGGAACCACCAACACCCAACAGTTCAGTCCCTGTAGGCCAAAAGTACCTGCCATTACTGGAGAGGCTGAGGAAACACCAGCTGGCTCCTATCTTGTTTGGTGATGGTTTTGGATCCACAGGCACCCAACAGTTCAGTCCCTCGAGGCAGAAAATACCTGCTATTGTCTGGAGAAGCTGTGGAGAAACTAAACCCCTCCTGTCTTATTAGGGGTGGGTGTAGATCCATAGGCACCCAACAGTCCAGTCCATGCAGGCCAAAAGTGTCCATCATTGCCTGAAAAGGCTGTGGAAACACCAGCCCCCCTCTTTCCTACTGAGGGGTGACGGTGGATCCACAACTACCACCCAGTCCAGTCTGTACAGGCCAAAAGCACCCGCATTTACCCAGAGAGTTTCAGCAAACACAGTCCATCTCTTCTACTATTGAAGATGGGGCTGAAGCCACAGGTGCCCAGCAGTCAGGTTTGTGCAGGTCAAAATCACCTGCACTTGCCCTGAGAGGCTGAGGGAACACCATCCCCCTCCTATTCTATGGAGGGGCAGAGATGTAGATGGACTCAAAGGCACTTAACAAACCAGTTTGTGTGGGCTGAAAACACCTGCAGTTGCCCAGAGAGGCCAAGGACACCCAGCTCCTCCTCTATCCTATTGAAGTTTGGGGTTGAAATCCCAGGTGTCCAACTATTCAGTCTGTGCCAGCCAAAAGCACCTGCAGTTGCCTGGAGAGTCTGGTGCAAGTCCTGCCAGCTTCCTCCATGCTGGAGGTGGGGCTGGAACCTTGGATAAGGCTGCTGTCCAACTTTGGTGGAAAGAAGCAAGCCCCTAAGTTCACTGGATTTTTAGTCAGCCCAGCTTCCCCTCATGCCAGGGGTGGAGTCAAAATGGTGACCACCAGACTCTTTCCAACTGGACAGGTTCAAACCCTAGCTGTTTCTGATTATACTTTAGCCAGCTGAGTCCACTAATCAGTAGGTGAAGGGGGAGTGAGGGGGTTAAAGGGGAGGCAGGATGGGAGCCCTTGGCCTAACATCCCAATCTCCGTTTCTTTCTTTTTGTTGGGGGAAAAGTATGATATTCTGTCTTCTGTAGCTTCTTCCTGCTGACTGGTGCATAGAGCTGTCCCTGACAGTCATCTTGTGCCAGGGGTTGGTAGTAGTGAGCTTGCTGTATGAGAAACACATTGCTGACAGCCTGATTGGTCACAGCATTTACAGTGCTGCAGAGGAAACTTGTTAGGAGTTGTGTAAGGCAGGGTCCTGAGGAGAAAGATTAACAAGATTAATATGAGAGGGGTTAGGAAGGATATGAGGAGGGTTTTAAGTCAGGAGGTATTGTTGAGTGCATTTTTCTGGCTAGTTTGATGACCTTTTGTTTACAAAGGGTGATTGTGTGGGTTTTCAGAAAAGTAAATTAAGGATTTGAGCACTTAACATTTTTTAAGCAGACTGATTGTTTTCTTGGCACTAATTTTTCTTCTGCTGAGGAAAAATGGGCTTTCCCAGCCTTTTTGCCTATAGGTTAAGGAAAGGGCATTTTTCTACATATTCTACAGAGGAGGAAGTGGGCATTTCATGTTCTACCCCAGTGCCTCTTTCACTTTCCATTCTATGTGTAAACATTTTGAGATATCACTTGAACAATTATGGCATTGAAATAATGCATGTAGGTTATACAACAACAATATAAAAGACAACCAAATAATAGGGGTGATATATACACAACATTGAACATTACTGCGTGACAGTGAATTTACATAATTTGGTGGGTAACTATTTCATATTACAGATTTCTCTTTGTTGCTTTATGCAGACAGGGGCAGATTATGTTGGTTTAATGGTATATAAGCACTATTTTCATTAGTAGATATCAGTTTAGGCACAAGATGGGTTTATCTGGACACACATAGAATTTCAGTGGGAATAAGAGACTAGATTATTAACTGTGGTTTCATAAAAATGTTTTGGGTGAGTTTTATTTCTCATGGACTTAAGATTCCCAACCATTGAGGCTGCATAGTATGGCTAAAATGACTATTTTTTCTCATTTGGTATAGTTTGAGACAATGGTCACTCTTTTTTGCAGCCATAGAGCTATTTTTCAGTGGAGGTGGGACAAACCAGATGAATATGAGGCAAAGCATCCACCTCTTGATTTCCAGGTGGAGAGGTGGTTTCTGTGACACATACCATTTTTTAAAAATAATTAAAACCATGATTAACAATATTATATTTTTATCTAACTTTATGCCAAAACATTGTTAAATTTCCAGGAATTGTATCCCCTTTTTTGTATTTATAAGAATGTTTTTGAGTGAAGATGGTGTCAGTTTAGGAGGGCACTCACTGACAAGCTCTCTAAGGATGGCTGATTGGGGACAGGGTCCTGCCAGGGGGTCTGTGCTGTGGGCACATGGAGTGAGAAGATTGGGACATATATCTGCAGGAAGCTCAGCGGTGTGGATTGCTCAGTGGAGTTTCATGAGTTTTATACCTGCCCATGGAGATTAACACAGATGGCTAAGCCCCACTCTCAGGGAAAAACACTGGTTTGACCCACAACTCCCACCCACAAACCGGTGAGAAACAGTGTTCTTGGAGATTGGGAGGATTCTGGTGGAGGGTCGAGAAGGCTTTCATTGCTGTAGATTTTGCTGCCTCGAACCCCTTGCAGCTTTGGGGAACAAAATAGCTGGCTTGATGCAGGAACAGGCTGAGGGGAGTGGCAAAACTGGTGAGGAAGTTGACTTACCAAGCTGCCCAGGGAAATGCCACAACCCCCCACTTGCAAGCCTTTGAGAGGGTGCATTCTCCAAGAGTGGGAGGATTCTGACAGAAGGTGGAAAGGGGGATTCCTTTCTGTTGATTTGGCTGCCTGGACTCCCTCATAGCTTTGGGGAGCAGATACGCCAGCTAGAAATAGTGCCAGGCTGAGGGGAGAGATGAATCTACTGAGGAAGTCTGCTTTACCAAACAGCTCGGTGATACTCAGGCTTGCCTTCAGAGGGGGTGGAGTCTGCCATTTTTATCATTCTGCACTGACTAGCATCAGAGCTTCAGCTCCCCAGGGGAGGCCAGGAAGTGGGAAGTGCTTCATTAGTGTCCTCAAGCCTAGTTAGGGTCCCCTCAGTGAAGGGGGTGGTCTAGAAGAGGACATATTTTGAATCCCTTTTTTGGCAAAAACAAAAAAGTCACTTTAAAATATGAAAAATGAATTCTTATTTTTAATTTAGTTTAATAGCTAAAATCTGCCTCAAAACCTGCAGATAGAACCTTGCAGGGCAATTGAGTGATAAATACAAGCAGGCTGAGAGGTTCCACAAGGGTGCAAGAAGGAACACTGTTCTTCCTTAGATTTGTTTGACTGCATGCTTGTGCAGTTGTCTCATTTTTCTCTGTTTATTTCTTGTCTCTTAGTTCTCTTTCCTCTTTCCTCCACCCCTTCTTCTTTCATTCTTTCTTCCTTTTTTTAATATTCAGTACTGCTAGCTTGTCTCTTCTTTGCTCTGCTTCTTCTTCAGTGATTTCTCATTCTCTGTCTATATTGATTTTGTATCCCAAGCTTTCTCTTTTGCTTCCTTCATCTTTCGGCCTTCTGCTTTCTGTTGTGGTTCTTACAAACCATGTTTTTTCATTAGCCCATAACTTAAGGGTGTAAATTTCTATTCTATCTATTCTGTTTTCTTCTTTTTTTATTAATATTAACGTTTTCCTTTCAGGCCTACCTTACTCTTTCTCTCCCTCCTCATCATTCTAGCCTTCTAAATCATTATATGTATATTTCTCTATTTGTTTTCCCAGTCCATGGTAGGTACTCAACTTTTTTCCTATTACTCTACACTGCCTACATTAGCTAAATATTTGTTTTACTAAGTCTTATACAGGCCCTCTTCTAACTTTTATTAATATTATTATTATGCTTCTTCCTTTCTCACATCTTTCAATTCCTCTGGCCCTAATCTTTTGCCTTCAAGAGAACATAGAAAGAAGCAAGGAAATAAAATAAGAAGAAAAAGTGTCAAAGAGAAAATGTAACACACACACAGAACCACCAGCAAAATAAAACTCTAGAGCAGAGAGAGAAGCTAATCAACTGAATAAATCCATCAAGATAAAGTGATGAATAGAGGGCAAAAAAAAAATTACAAACCACACTAAGAAACAGGAAGACATGGACCAGCCCAATGAACAAACTAAAAACCAGGAAGAGATGCAAAACATTAAATAACTAATCAAAGCTTTCCAAACAAATATTTTGGACGAACTTAATGAAGTGATGGAAGACATTAAGGATATTAAGGACACACTGGAAGATCATACTGAAGAAATTGGAAACATACCTAAAAAGATAACAGATATGATGGTGTTAAATGGCACAATGCAAGAAATGAAAAGAAGCTGGATTCACATAACAGCAGATTTGAACAGGCAGAAGAAAGAATTAGTGATGTGGAAGACAATATATCTGAAATCAAACAGATAGTAGAACAGATAGACAAAAAGATAGAAAAGATCCAGCAGGGACTCAGGGATTTAACCAACAAAACAAAATGCACAAACATACACATTACGAGATCTCAGAAAGAGAAGAGAAAGGAAAGGTAACAGAAGGAATGTTGAAGGAAATAATGGCTGAAAACTTCCCAACCCTATTGAGAGAGTTGGATGTGAAGATCCAGGAAGCACAGCGCATCCCAAATAGTATAAATCCCAACAGGTCATCTCCAAGACATTCACTTGTCAAAATGTCCAAAGCTCAAGACAAAGAGAAAATAATCAAGACAGCAAGAGAAAAGAGAACCATCACATACAAGAGTAACACAATATGATTAAGTGCTGATTTCTCATCTGAAACCATGGAGGCAAGAAGACAGTGGTATGACATAGGCAAAGTACTAAAGTAAAAAAACTTCCAGCCATGAATTCTCTATCCAGCAAAACTGGCATTCAAAAATGATGGAGAGTTCAAAATATTCACAGATAAACAGAAATTAAGAGAGTATGCCAATAAGAAACCTGCACTTCAAGAAATACTATAGGAAGTTCTATAAGTTTAATGGAAAAATCAAGGGAAAGAGAGTGGGAGGAGAGTTTAAAAACAAGTAAAAAGACAAACACAGAAACAAAACAACATATGGCATACATTAACCCAAAGAAACTACGGCTGAAGTAAGAAAGTCATTGTGAGTAATAACACTGAATGTTAATGGATTAAACTCACCAGTCAAGAGACACAGATTAGCAGAATGGATAAGGAAATATGATCCATCTATATGCTGTCTTCAAGAAAGCCACCTTCGACCCAGGGATACAAGGAAGCTGAAAGTGAATGGCTGGAAAACAATTTTACAAGCAAACTATAGCCAAAAAAGAGCAGGAGTAGCTATCCTAATATCACACAAAATAGACTTTAAATGCAAACCTAGTGTAAGAGTCAAAGATGGACACTATATATTAGTAAAAGGGATAATCTCTCAAGAAGAGAGAACAATAATAAACATTTATGCACCTAATCGGGGTGCCTCAAAATACATGAGACAAACTCTGGAAAAACTAAACGGAGAAATAAATGCATCTACAGTTATAGTGGGGAACTTTAATACACCATTATCATCATTAGACCGAACATCTACACAGAGAATCAATAAAGAAACAAAGACTCTGAACAATACATTAAAGGATCTGGACTAAATAGATATATACAGAACACTACACCCAAATACAGCAGGATTTACATTCTTCTCGACTGCACATGGAACATACTCCAAGATTGACCACATGCTAGGCCACAGAACAACTCTCAATGAATTCAGAAAGATTGAGATAATACAAAGTAATTTCTCTGACCACAACAGAATGAAATTGGAAATCTCTGAGGACCAGAGAAACAGGTTAGGCACAAGGATATGGAAGTTAAACAACACACTCTAGACAAACAGTGGGTCAAGGAGGAAATCTCAAAAGAAATCAGTAACTACCGTGAAACTAATGAAAATGAAAACACAACATATCAAAACCTATGGGATGCAGCGAAAGTTGCCCTGAGAGGGAAGTTCATAGCCATAAATTCATATATTAAAAAAGAAGAAAGAAATAAAATTGAAGACCTAACTGCACACTTGGAGGAATTGGAAAAACAACAACAAACTAAACCAAAAGGAAGTAGAGAGAAGGAAATAAAAAAGATTAGAGCAGAACTAAATGAAATAGATGATAAGAAAGCACTAGAAACAATAAACAAAACCAAAAGTGGTTCTTTGACAATTCCAATAAAATTGACAAACCCTTAGCCAGACTAACAAAGAAAAAGAGAGAACAGATGCAAATACACAAAATAAGGAATGCGCAAGGTGATATCACTACTGACCCCACCCAAATAAAGACTATCATAAGAGGATACTTTGAAAAATTATATGCCAACAAGAGTGATAATTTAGAGGAAA
>JAQZBX010106819.1:0-10713 GCA_029593785.1 Cabassous unicinctus
TATGTATTTAAAATAAGGCACTGAGACTAATCAGAAAGCCTCGATCTTAAAAAACCACATTCTCCGGTTAATTAAGGAAAGAGAGAGACATGTAAAACATTATTAATGAGGAATAAACCATAGATACAAGTAAATTTTAAACACTCCATGAACTGGATGCTTTTCTATGATAATATCAAGTGACTAATATTCACCTAATTAGAGGTAGCAATCTTTAATAAATCAACAATTATTAAAGAAGAGGCAAAATTATTATTATTTGCATGAGATATGATTGTCTCTTTGGAAAACCTGAAAGAATAAGAAAAAGGAAATATTAAGAATTCAGAAGTCTTTTTTTTTTTAATTTTATAAACTATACATAAAAACTGATAACTTTTTGATACATCAACTATGATCAGTTTGAAGACAGAATTAAAAACAGCCCTGGGAATAGGATATTAACAGAGACGATTTTGATAAATAATTGGATTCAGGATACATTTTGATGTAAGGACACTAGAACTTATTGGCAGATGGGATGGGGACAGCAGAGCACGTAATAATAATTTTAATAATGTTTAGCTATATGGTAACATATGGACTAGACAGTCCCAAATGTTACCAAATTAACCTATAGCTGAAAAGTTGATCCTAATGTTCACATGAGAACTCTGGTTCTGAGGCATTTACCTCTTCTTCCTCCCAATGTGTCAATTGAAATAACAAAAGTAAAATAATTTCATAATATTTCTTGAATCCTACAAATCTATAAGAGCTACCATTAGCAGACTAGGAAATTAAGAAATTACTGTAAAATATAAAGCAAAAAAAATCAGATTGATGGGCAATAGTTGAAAGAACCAAGGAGTCCACAAAAAGTGCAAGAGGAAAAGATTTCCAAAATTGTGAATTTTCCAAGTAAAAGTCCCAGATCAGAGATACCAGGGCTGAGAACAAAAAGCAGGATATTTAATTACAGATTTATGAATGGCTACTCTTTGTTCCCAGAGTGTCTGATTAAAATGTCTGTCACTTGGTTAAATCCAGCTAAATCCATGACTGCAGTTCTTTAAATAATATGGGGTATATTCCATTGTAGATTTCACAAGTATGCAATGGGGCTAGAGGAAGAAGCAGGGACAGGTTGCTGAGGCAAACAAGCTGCCAGAGAAGAGCACATGTGTTCTGAGGCAAATTCAGAGAAAGAAAGGAGAGAGCTGAATGAGCATGTCTAGTGCCTTCTCCCAGTCTCACCAATCAGATAGGCACACCCTCCTCCTGTGTGAAAGAGTTAGTTAGAGGACAAGAGAAAGAATAAGAGAAGCCAAAATGGAAAAAGCATTTTATTTGAATGAATAAAAAAAATAAAAAATTGTGAATGTCAAACACAACATGTAGGAGTTCAAAATGTAAGGGATGGGAGAACCTCTGTGCAAGATGACAGAATAGGAAGCTCCAAGACTCAGACTTTCCACCAAAACAACTATTAAGCAGGAACCTTTTGTAACAACTATTTTGACATTGCAGAGGCCAGAAGAACACTGTACAGCATCCAGGAAATAGTGGGAAGAAGAGGCTGATAACATTAAAGAACTGTAAATTGCTCTCTCCACACAGTAGCTCCTTACCCATCCCCCATTATCACAGCAGGGCGCTGTGAGGTCCAGTCCCTGGCTAGCTGCTGCTGACAGAAAAGGACATAAAAAATACCCTTCCCCAAGAACAGGGGAGCACACAGTCAATCACAGATCACAGCTTCTGATAAGCAAATTTGGTCCCTAGGCCCCTGCTCTGAGGGCAGCTATTAAACCTGCTCTGGATAAAGATGGCAACAACCATTGTTTCAACCTTCCCCAGGCAGGGGCGGAGAGAGTGGAGATTTAAAGATGCAGCGTTCCTCGAGGCTGGGGCGGGGAGGGAGGGGGATGGGGGGTATGTGGGGAAGAAGTTACCTGAAGGCTGACAAATGCTCAGCTTTCCTGACCCCCTCCACAGGGCAATTTGGAACCAATTTGTGCCCCCTCCATGGGTCCCTGACTCTGTTTGCCTGGGAAAGACCAAACTGGGAAAATCCTCCCTGAGTTGACCCTCCTCCCAGAATTTACCTTACAAGCTAAAGCAGCTTGAGACCAGGAAAGGATTGTAAAAGCTGTAGAGGCTGACAGTATGGGATAAAGGTCTGTTCAGATACCCAAAAAGGGAATTTTGTCCCCTGGGAATCAAAAGGGACAATCAAACTCCTATAAACAGAAAAACGCCAACTAACAAGCAAAAGCCCAGGACAAGACAGAGGCCCAATAAGACAGGCAAAACCTTGCACAGTGCATTCTCTTTGGGCAGACCTTCTTGATAGGAGATCTGAAGCTCAAAAAAATCTCTGTCTTATCACCAACTGGTTACAAAACTAAGAAACACACATCCCAGGGAATAAATCCCCAGAGTTAACATTTTAAAATATTAAAATGCACAATGTGTAACCAAAGAGTACAAGATAAACAAGGAAACAGGAAATGATAGCCAGTCCAAAGGAAGAGGATAAAATACAAAAACATTATAGAAGAAGATGAGAATGTGGGCAGACCCAACAAAGCCTTTTGAAAAATGATCATAAAAATGCTTAAGGAGATGAAGGAAAGTACAGAGAAAGAACTACAGGCTATCAGGAAAACAATGAATGAACAATATAAGAATTTAAATAAAGAGATAGAAATTTTTAAAAAGGAACCAAGCAGAACCACTGGAGTTGAAGTTCACAATAACTGAAAAAAAAAATGCCCAGGAGGGTTTCGAGAGCAGATTGGAGCTGGCAGAAGAAAGAATCAGTGAACATGAAGACAAGACACTTGAAATGAGTCAGGTTGAGCACCTGAAAGTAAAAAGAAATATTACAAGTGAAAATAGCCTAAGACAGCTATGGGATACCATCAAGCACACCAATAATGTGTTACGGGAATCCCAAAAGGAGAAGAAAGAGAGAAAGGGGCAGAAGGAATATTCAAAGAAATAATGGCAGAAAACTTCCCAAACTTAGCAAATGATGTGAATATGCACATCCAAAAAGCTCAGAGAATACCAGACAAGATAAACATGAAGAAAAATATGCCCTATCATATATTATTTTCATGATCAAATATAAAGGATGAGGAAAGAGTTCTGATAGCGGCAAGAGAAAATCAATGTGTTACATACAAGGGAGTCCCAATAAGATTGAGTGCCAATTTCTCATCCAAAATTAGCCTCAAAGAAACCATGGAGGCAAGAAGGCAATGGGATGAAATACCTAAAGTGCTGAAGGAAAACAATTGCCAGCCAACAATCTTATATCCAGGGAGACTTTCTTTGAAAAATGAGAGGGAGATTAAGGTATTCTCAGATAAACAAAAGCTGAGGGAGTGCATCACCACTAGACCTGCCATACAAGCAATGCTAAAGGGAGTTCTTTAGACTGAAATGAAAAGACAGTGGTTCAAAGCAGCATAAAGAAATAATGACTTGTTGTAAAGATAACCATTTGGAAAATTATAAATGCCAGTGTTATTTAATTGTATTTTTTGATATGTAATCCATTTCTTACTTCTTACAGGTTCTCAAATACAAATGCATAAAATGTAATGATAAACCTAGGTCTTTGGACATACAATGTACAAAGAAAGAAGTGGTAACAAGTACAAAAAAATGGTGGGTGGACAAATGGGCATAGGAAAAATATATGTTCAAGCTATTGAAGTTAAGTTGGTATCAAACCAAATATGATTGTTATATATTTAGGATGTTAAATTTAACCTCTATGGTAACCACAAGGAAAACAGATGAAAAATATGTGGAAAAATATATCATGCAAATAGTAACCAAAAGAAATCTGGGGTGGCTATATTAATATCAGGTAAAATAGACTTTAAGTCAAAAACAGTCATGAGGGACAAAGGTGGCCAAGTGATGGAGGTAGAGACTCATTACTAGCAAGTCATTATATACTGACAAAAGAGACAATTTAACAGGAAGGAGTAACAAATATAAATATATACACACCTAACAGCAGAGCCCCAAAATATATGAAACAAATACTGACAGATCTGAAGGGAGAAATTGATGGTTCTACATTAATAGTAGGAGACTTTAACACAACATTCTCGATAATGGATAGAACCTATAGTCAGAAGATCAATAAGGAAGTACAGGAATTGAGTGATACACTAAACCAAATAGACCTAACAAGACGTATATAGAACACTGCACCCAATGAAAACAGAATACACACTCTTTTCAAGTGAACATGGATCATTTTAAGGATAGATCATATCTTAGGTCACAAAACAAGTCTCAATAAATACAAAAATATTGAAATCATACAATACATATTGTCCAACCACAATGGAATGAAGCTAGAAATAAAAAACAGAGGGATAAAGGGAAAATACACAAATCCATGGAAATTAAATAACATTCTATTAAACAACTAATGGGCTAAAGAGGAAATCAGAAGCAAAATTAGGAAATATCTTGAGGTGAATGAGAATGCAACATACCAAAACTTATGGGAAACAGTGAAGGCAGTGCTGAGAGGGTAATTTATAGCCCTAAATGCTTACGTATAAAAAGAGGGAAGGCTTCAAATCAGAGACCTAACTTCAATACCAGAAGAATGAGAAAAAGAAGAGCAAACTAAACTAAAACAAGCAAAGGAAGGAAATAACAAAGATTAGAGTGGAGATATATGAACAGAAAGCAAATAAACAAACAAAAACAATAGAAAGAATCAACAATACCAAAAGTTGATTCTTTAAGAAGATGTTAGCTAGACTGAGAAAGAAATAAAGAGAAAGGCTACAAATAATGAAAATCAGAAATGAAAAGGCGGACATTACTACCAAACACCCTGAAATAAAAAGAACTGTAAGTGGATATTATTAACAACTGTATGCCAATAAATAAGGTAACCTAGATGAAATGGACAAATTCTTAAAAAACATACAAACTAACTACATTGACTCAAGAAGAAATAGAAGGTCTCAACAAACAAATTGCCAAGAAAGAGATTGAATCAGTAATCAAAACATCCCAACAAAGGAAAGCCCAGGACCGGATGGCTTCACAGGGAAATTCTTCCAAACTTTCCAAGAAGACTTAGCACTTTGGAAAAATTGAAGAGGAGGGAACACTCCCTAATTCATTCTACTAGGCCAAGATTACCCTCATACCAAAGCCACATAAAGATAACAAAAGAAAAGAAAACTACAGACCAATATCTCTTATGAATATAGATGCAAAACTCCTCAAGAAAATACTAGCAAACCAAATCCAACAGCATATTAAAAGAATTATGCACCATGATCCATGGGAATTTATCCCTGGTATGAAAGGTTGGTTCAACATTAGAAAATCAATTAATGTGTTATACCGATTTAACAGAATGAAGGAAAAACAAAACAAAACACATGATCATCTCAATCAATGCAGAAAAGGCATTTGACGAAATCCATCACCACTTCATGATTAAAACACTTTGAACAATAGGAATAAAAGGAAACCTCCTCAACATGGAAAAGGACGTATATGAAAAGTCCACAGCTAACATCCTACTTAATGGTGAGAGATGACTGAAATCTTTCCCTTTAGGATCAGGAACAAGACAAGGATGACCACTGTCACCACTGTTTTTCAACATTGTACTGGAAGTTCTTGCCAGAGCAGTCAGGCAAGAAAAAGAAACAAAAGGCATCCATATTGGAAAGGAAGAAGTAAAATTTTCCCTAGTTGCAGATGATATCGTCCTGTATAAAGAAAATCATGAAAAACCCACAACAAAGCTCCTAGATCTAATAAATTAAGTCAGTAAAGTGTTGGAATAAAAGATCACCATCCAAAAATCAGTGGTGTTTCCATATGCAAGCTATGAACAATCAAAGAAAAAAATCAAGAGAAAATTCCACTCACAATAGCAACTGAAAAAATCAAATAACTAGCATTTGGAGACTGAAAAAATACAAGCTACAAACTGGGAGAAAATATTTGCAATGCATATATCTGATAAAGGACTTGATTCTACAATATATAAAAAACTCTCAGAATTCAATAATAAGAAAACAAATAACCCACTTAAAAATGGGCTAAAGATTTGAATATACATTTCACCAAAAAAGATATATGGATAGCAAATAAGCATAAGAATAGATGCTGTTACGGATTGAATCATGTCTACCAAAAAGCTATCTTCAAATCCTCACCCCTGGATAAGGACTCATTTGCAAATAAGATCTTAGAAGATCCTATTAAGATAAGGTCAAACTGAATCAGGGTGGACCTTCATCCAATATAACTAATGTTATTATAAGGAGAGGAAATTTTGATGCAAAGTCAGTAGGAGACAGAAAGAGACAGATGGCTAAGTGGTGGAGGTAGAGGCTCACTACTGGCAAGCCCCCACCAGAATGCTAGAGACTTTGGGGAAAGCATGATCCCGCTGACACCTTGATTTTAGGCTTCCACTCTCCAAAACTGAGAGATAACAAATTCCTGTTATTTAAGCTAATTAGTCTGTGGTACTTTGTTACAACAGCTCTGGCAAACTAAGACAGATGCTCAACATCATTAGGCAATAGGGAAATGCAAATTAAAAGCAGAAGGAAATATATCTATTAGAATGGCTAAAATTAAAAAGGGTGACCATATCAAGTATTGGCAAGGATGTGAGCAATTAGGACTCTTATACCACGCTGATGAGAATGTAAAATAATGCAACCACTTTGGAAAAGTTTGTCATTTTCTTCAAAAGTGACCTGCCATAAGATATAGGCATTCTACTCCTAGGTCTTTACCCAAGAGAAATGAAAGAACTAATTCATACAAAGTCTTGCACATGAATGTTTATAGAAGCTCTATTTGTAAAAGCCTCAAAATGAAAACAATCTAAACATCCATCAATAAATGACTGAATAAACAAATTGTGCTACCCCTATATAATGGACTACTCAGCAATAAAAACAAATCAATTATTGAAGCATGCTACAACATGGATGAATAATTATGCTGAGTGAAAGGGCCAGAAAGAAAAGAGTATGCACTATATGATCCCATTTAATTAAAATTCTCAAAAATGCATATTAATCTACAGTGACAGAAAGAAAATCATTCGTTATCTGGGATAAGATCGGTTGGGGCATGGAGATCTGGGAGTGCGTGATTACCAAGGGGCAAGAAAACTTTTGGGGGTGATGGATATGTTCATTTTCTTGATGGTTTCAAGGGGATATGCATATGTCAATACTTATCAAATTCTACACTTCAAATATGTGGAGTTTGTTGTATGTCAATTATACCCCAACCAAGAAAAAATTACAGGACTCAGCTAAAGCAGTTCTAAGAGGGAAATTTATGACTCTAAATGAATGTTAAAAAAGTCAGTGGTTGAAAATCAGTTATTAAATTCTACCTTAAGAAACTTTTAAATAAAATTGGTAAACCTTTAGCAAGACTTATGAATAAGAAAGAGGAAAACTCAAATTAAAATATCAGGAATGAAAAGGGACCATCACTATATATTCTATAGATATTATAAAAATAAGAAGATACTGTGAACTTTATTCCAATAAATTTTAAAATTTAGGAAAAAACGGACCAATTCCTAGAAAAACAATTTACCGAAACGGTCTCAAGGAAAAATAACTCTGAACAGGGTTCATCACAGAACAGGCAAAACTAATCTGCAGTGACAGAGGTCAGAAGAGGGATTTCCTTTGGGGGCACTGACAAGGAGGTGCAGGAAGGATACCTGGGTACTGGAGACATTTTGTAGCTTTATCTGAGTGGTGGTTACATGGTGCATACATATGACATAGGTTCACTGATGATTTTTTCACTTTATCTTATGCGAGTTATGCTTGAATAAAAAGGAAAAAAATCAATAGAAATCCTGGTATTAAAAAAAAACAACAGATGGAATCTTGTAAGATATAGAACAGAAAGACAGGTAAAAAGATTAAGAAGAAATTAAATGATAAAGCTGACCAATCCAGGAAATGTGGTATCTATTTATTAGGAGTCCCAGAAAGAAAAAAAAGGAGAATATATATTAGAGGAAATATTCAAAGAATATTTTCAGAGGTGAAGAAATACATGAGTTTTCATTGGGAGGATATCTGAGTGCTGAGCAAGTTAACCAGCCACATCCTGATTATTTTCAGGACATTAAAGATAAAGACCCTGAAAGTTTTCAAAGAGAATAAAAGCATATTATCTATGAAAATTATATTGCCATCAGTAATATTGGATTTACAAGGCACTGGAGCAATATCTTCAGATTCCGAGGGGAAATAATGTTGAATCAGAATTCTATACCAGAAAAAACTATCATTCTGTGCACCTTTTCTGTAAAAAAATGTGAGGATACACTCCAGGCAAAGAAGGTGAGATATTAGTTCCAAGAAACTGTGTAACAAACCCAAGATAAATATTCTAGCAAATATTTCTACAAAGTAGAAGTGAATTCTATTCAACAGCCCTATGATTAAGAAGCTCAAGAAGTCTCATGATATGAAGAAGTTATATCTCTTTTTTCTACAACAAAAACAGTAAGAAAAGGAACTTTAAAAAAAAACTATAATCAAATGTTATTTATTGGTTCTCAATTTTTAGACTATATCAGAGACAAAATTCAAATTGCTACTGTATTATTCTTAGTAATTGTATTAGTCAGCCAAAGGGGTGCTAATGTGAAATACCAAAAATGGGTTGGTCTTTATAAAGGGTATTTATTTGGGGTAGAAGTCCACAGATACCAGGCCATAAAGCATTAAGTTTCTTCTCTCACCACAGTCCATTGCCACGTGTTAGAGCAAGACAGCTACCAATATTTGGCCAGGGTTCAGGCTTCTGGGGTTCCTCTCTTCCCGGGGCTGCATTTCTCTCCGGGCTTAGCTCCTGGTTCCTTCACAAGGTTAGCTGTAGACGATCAGGCAAATGGCTTGCTTCTCTTCTCCTGGGGCCTTCTTTCCAACATCAAAGCTGCTATTCAAAAGACTGCTTCAACTCTGTTCTTTGCCTTGGCTTTTATATTCAATTCCCCACCCACCAGGGGGTGGGGCTCAACGCCCTACTGACTGACATGGCCCAGTCAACGCCCTAATCATAATTCAATCATGCCCAGATTAACAGATCAGATTACAGGCATGATCCAATTTTTGGAATTCATAATTACATCAAATTCCCCAACGGTTACAGTAATTTAAAAATAATGGTAAAGCAGAAACAATTAGGCAAGAGGGAGTAGAGGTAGAGGATAATATAGCATTAATTTCATCATCCAACACAAGGAGTATCAAGAGGTAATCCATAGAGTTGACAAAACAAGAAATAAAATGCATATCTTTTAATAAAGTTATACAAGTATAGGCTGTTCTCACTTTGCACAAGTGTGTGGAACTGAAAAAAAATGACAGTGCAAGCTGAAGCTGGGCAAGTTGATCTTAACTAGCAATAGGAAAAATTATGATTGTCCTGTAACCTCACAAATTTTTGTCAAAACATTAGCACTCTCTTACTGTTGTTTTTAAATGTATAGGGAAATGAAAAAATAGTAAAATAATATTTAGCACAATGTAATGTAAAACATTAGAAACATTCAGAATTCAAGTGTTTTATTTCTCTTCTTTTAAATGATCAAGACTAGTTTGAGTTACGTTTGCATTCTCCTTACAATATGAAGGGAGAATCTTTTCTATGCCTTGACAAATTGTAATACTCCGTTCTAAGTCTGGATCAGCTTCCAACATTTTATCCTTTGTGCTTTCAATAACTTGAAATATCTCTAAGAGTTTCTTAAATATGAAGCTTTTGCTAGCATCTTCTTCTGGGGCATCTTCAGTCTTTTCATCACAACTACTCATTTATGATTATAAGTTTGCATTCACTAAATTCCTTTGGATGCATACCTTTCAGGATATATACCTAGAGTCTTTTGAATGGCAGCAGTGTCAATATTCCCACCATCGGCTATTTCTCCTTTACTCTGTTTACATTCTATTCAAATTTCATTTCCAGCCTTACCACTTTTCATTCCTCTGTTTCACTTTTATCTTTGTTGGCCAATTCCTTTCAATTATTCAATTTCTCAAAATGTCACATGAGTTTATCACTGGGAGATGAGGAGGCAGCAGATCTACACGCTTTGCTTTCTGTGAACAACAGTGACCAATCAGAAAATTTTGAGAGAAGTGACACGGTTGGTCACTCATTGTTTATGAGGCACATATGCTATCGATGTAGTGATTTGTGGACTGAGGAGCCAGCAGCAAATTTGTCCATTTTATAATTACTCCCATTTAATATTCTGTGGCAATTGAACTTTGAACCATGTTGCTAGAGAACTGGTGTTATGTCACTAAACAGTGGTAAATGAAATTCATGCATGTTGGAATCATGCAGGGGAAGAACTGCCTGTATATTTAATATGTTATAATTAGCCAAAATGGAAAGGGTGGATGAGGGGAAGTGAGAAGTATTAAATGAGTTAAATTTCTTAACGTTTGTAATAGGAGCTGTATTAGTCAGCCAAAGGGGTGCTAATGTGAAATACCAAAAATGGTTGGTTTTTATAAAGGGCATTTATTTGGGGTAGAAGTCCACAGTTACCAGGCCATAAAGCATAAGTTTCTTCCCTCACCAAAGTCCATTGTCACGTGTTGGAGCAAGACAGCTGCCGACATTTGCCCAGGGTTCAGGCTTCTTGGCTTCCTC
>JAQZBX010106820.1:0-10714 GCA_029593785.1 Cabassous unicinctus
CTTACTTTCTTACTCATTATTAAAACAAAGTTTTGCAGATATAAAATTCTTGGGTGGCAGTTATTATATTTCAGCACTTCATCTATTTCAACCCATTGATTTCTTGCCTTCATGGTTTCTGATGAGAGAGAATCACTCAATCTAAATGGGACTCCTTTGTACATAACACTGGTTGTCTCTTTCAGCTTTCAGAAATCTTTCCTTGTACTTTGCATTTGATAGTGTGATAAAAATGTGACTTGATGTATTTTTCTCCATGTTTATCCTGTCTTGTTTTCTTTGAGCTTTCGGATGTACATATTCATGTCTTTTGCTAAGTTTGAGAAATTCTCTCTCATTATTCCTTTGAATATTCCTTGTGCACCTTTCTCTCTTTCTTCTCTTCTGGGACTCCCATGATGTATATATTGGTGTAATTGAATGTGTTTCAGAGGTGTCTTAGGCTATTTTCACATGTAGTATTGATTTTTTTTTTCTTTCTGCTACTCAGCCTGGCTCATCTCATGTGTCCTGTGTTCAAGTTCACAGATTCTTTATTCTGCCAGCTCCAATCTGCTCTTGAAACCCTCCTGAGCATTTTTTATTTAAGTTATTGTGATCTTCATCTCCAGAAGTTCTGTTCAGTTTATTTTTAAAATCTCTGTCTCTTTACTAATTCTTTCAAATTGCTCTTTCATTGTTTTCCTGATACTCTTTAGTTTTTTCTCCGTATTTCCCTTCATCTCCTTGAGCATTTTAAAGTTCATTTTTTTTTAAGTCTTTGTCCAGTATGCCTTCATTCTTTTCTTCTTCATTGGTGTTTTCTGAATTTGTATCCTCTCCTTCTGGATGGGTCATCATTTCTTGTTTCTTATACTCTTTTCTTGCACTGTACATTTTGAAATATTATCTTTGATTTATTCCCTAATGTGTTTGTTTCTTCATTTTGTTACTAGCTCATGATAAGACAGATATTTTCTTGAGCCTCTGCCTTCCTATTCAGAAGATCTGCCCAAGGAGAATGCAGTGTGCATGGTTTCCTCTGGCTTTCTGGGCCTGTCTTTTCCTCTACTTTTGCTTCTTATAAGTTACAGAGTTCACCTATATGTGGGATATTGATTGTCCCCTCTGTTTTCCACCATACACACTTCTCTATCCTGGTTGTTGAAACAGGCAGGCCCTTGTCCCAGACTGATCTCCACTATACTTTTTTTTTTACTTCTTTTGTCTCAAGCTGCTTTGCCGGGAGGGAAAATTCTTGGATTGGGCACAATGGAGAGGACTTTCCCCAATCTATTTTCCACCAATACAAAGCTAGGGACTCATGAAGGGGGAGAAGATCTGTTCCAAAGTGTTGTACCTTGCAGAGGATATCAGGAAGGATGCAAATAGCTACTACAACAACTCTCCAAACCTGAGTTTTCCTATCCTGTCCAGCAAATGCAGTCCTTCAGCTCATTGTCCCCTATAGCCAAGAGGAAATGCATCACTTTTAAGTCTCTTCTGACATCACCCGTGTGTGAGGCATGGGAAACAATGTCTGTAACTGCCTTTGACTCAAGCGGTTTAAAATAATAGCTAAGCAGCTAGTGATCTGAATTTGCTTATCAAAAGTCATGATCAGTGATCAACTGGACCCATCCCTGGTCTTGGGGAGGAAGATTTTTATGTCCCTTTCTGTACCAGCCAGGCCTGAATTCCACAGTAGCCAATCTCAAGAGTGGGGGCATGGATGCCAAAAGTAGCTGAGCAGAGAGAGGTATTTACTTGTTCTTTACATTCATTTGTCAGCATTTTCTCCTGCTCTTCCCTGGATGCTCTACAGTGTTCTTCTGGTCTCCAAAGTTTCAAAACAGCTGATTCAGACATTTCCTGCCTGTTTAGTAGTTATTTTGGTGGAGGGACTAAGTCCTGGAGCTCATTACTCAGCCATTTTCCCTCAATCCTCCCCTTGCATATTACATCTTAACTAACATACAACACAGAAATTTCAGCAGCATTATGATTCTACCCTTCACTTGCCTGTCAGAGACAAAACAATTGTGAACAACTAGAGCTTTTATATCCTAGTATTAAATTGCAGTTTGAAATTATTATCAGAATGACAGTTGAGCTTGCAAAAGTAACTTCATCTTTCATAAAAGATATAAGATATGAATATTGCAAACTTCTGGATAAGAAGCATGAACAGGAGAGATGGAACAGTAGTTAGATATTGAAAATATTCTATGTAATAGAACATTATATTATTAGAGTTCTGACACTAATCTATAGACTTGTACTTAGCTACGATAATAAAAAACTCTTGTAAATATTTTGAAAAAAAAAAAACATGGATGTTGGCACCCACACCTAAATATTCTAACTTAAATATGTACTGTTGGCCATGGTGTCTGGATTTAAATGAAGAAAGAAATAGATAAATATACTGTTAGTCCAATTGGGAACAATCAGATTAATTAAATGCCATCTAAAAATGATCTATAGTTTCAGTTCAACCCCCACTAAAATTTAAGGAAGATTTATGCAGAAACAAAGAAGCTGATTTTACAATTTAAATGGTAAACTAAAGAATTAAGGTAGTCAACACAAATTTTCAAAAGTAGAATAAAGTTGAAGGACTCACAAAATCTGATTTCAGGACTTGTCATCATGTTAATAATCATTAGAATGTGGTAATGGTGAAAAGGTAAACACCTAGGTCAATGGTACTAAATAGAGCATTCAGAAATAGATTCACCCATATTTGGTCAATTGATTTTTAGTGAAGATGTCAAGGGATAATCATGGGAGAAGTGCAAGCTAAGAAAAGCATGATGCTGAAAAAAATTTGAACAATTTTTGTTAAAAAATGGAGAATATAACTCATTGTTTGCAGCATATTTAAAACATCTCTCAAACTAGACCTTAGTTTAGATTAATATGAAGCCAACACTATAAAAATTTTAAAGTGAAAATAAGAGAACATCTGAGTGACCATGGTGTCGTCCCATTTTTAGATAAAATGAAAAGTGTATGAAACAGGAGAAAATTGGGTATATTGTACTTCATTATATTAAAATGTGTTCTGTGACCATTGTTGAGGGAATGACTGTATCACAGAATTAGAGTACATTTGCTAAATAGCTATTTGACAAAGACCATGTATCCATTATATTTAGTTATTTATTTTGATTTTTTAAATATTTTAAAGATACTTAGATTACATAAATGTTACACACACAAAGAAAGGGATTTCTATATGCCCCATTCCCCACACCTTCCACACTCTCCCACACCCTCCCACATAAACAGCATCCTTCATTAATGTGGCACATTCATTGCAATTAATAAACACATCCTGGGGCATTGCCACTGAGCACGGACCCTAGTTCATATTGTAGTTTACACTCTCTCCCACACATTTCTTTAGATTATGGGAATTGCCATTGCAATGTCATTCAGGATGACCCCCAAGTCCTAAAAAAAGCCCCTATATTGCACCTGTTTTTATTCTCACTTCCCCCACAGCCTCTAATGGCTACTGTCTCCACATAAATGTTATAATTTCTGCCAGTGCTAGAATCACATTAAGTTTACAGTAGAATACTAGTAAGTCCACTCTAGTCCATAGTTTATTCCCCAATCCTGAGCATCCTGGTATGGTGTTGTCCACTCCATCTCTAATTGAGAGGGATTTCCATCCCATATAGCCAATGGATGGTACTATCTCACTTGCAGCTGTAGGCTCTCCCATTTCCTTGGTATCATTATATTTAAATAACTTTCAAGACTCAATAATATGGAGTTAAAAGAAAAAGAAAACAAAAATAAGCAAAAGCATAAACAGACATTTCACCAAGAAAAGTAGGCTAATGGCAGCTAAACCCCTAAAAAGAAGTTCAATATCATTCATTAAAGGGAAATGCAATTTAAAATCACAATGTGACCTCAAATGCCTTCTAAAATTGTTAAAATAAAAATGTGTAATAATAACGTGATAATTCAAACCATTTACAAAAATACAGAGCAATTTCAATTCTCAACCATTGCTGGAAGGAATGCAAACTGATGCAGCCTCTTTAGGAAATAATCTAACAGTTTCTTATAAATTGAAACCACCTACTCATGTCCTAGTGATCTCACTCTTTACTCTTTACACCCTCCAAAGAAAGAAAACATATGTCCAAATAAAGACCTGTATGCAAGTCTTTATATTTCATAATTGGAAACAATCCACATGACCATCCACTAGTGAATGGACACGCTGTTTTTATTTCATGTGTATAAAGATACAACTCCCAAAGCTATTTACAAACTATTGATATATTCAAGTACACAGATGGATCTTAAATATATTATGCTGAGTGGAATAGAACAAATTCAGAAGGTTACATACAATACTTTTTCTCTTATATCACATTCTGGACAGAGCACAATAACAACAATGGAGAACACAAACCAGAATTGAAGAAAAAGGGAAGTGACTGACTACACAGTGGTTGGGAGGACTTATTAGGGTGATGGAAATTTTCTAAAATTGATTATGGTGACACAAATTCCACACGTTTACCAAATTCATATAACTAGCTTATGGAAATGGTAGATTTAGGTGTTTATATTTAAATAATCTTAGCTTTAAAGCTAACTAATATTTAAATTATTCTTTGTTGCAGACGAGGAGTTATCTTTACAGGGAAAGTAGTCACAAGAAGGAAGCATAAGGGAGCCTTCTGTATTGTTAGCAATATTTTGCTTCCTAGTCTTGACCCTGTTTACAGGGTTATTTTCAGGTCATGAGAATTCAATAATCTTTACAGTAATGATATCTGGACTTGTGTATATGTATATTATCTACAAAAAATATTAAAAACAAAATAAAACCTTATTGTGTTGTACATATACTAATAAATTCTATGAGCCCTTATTTAAGTGCTCTTGGAATCAGTCTTATCATCTTACTGATTCTTATACAATGAAATACGGAGAAATGTTTGCCATATATTCGTTTTATAATTGTGTGAGTCATGTTTTTCACATTTTGAAAATTATGTAATGTTTAGCACTTTTTAAGTCAGTCAGATTTTTTCAGAGTTCTTTTTCTTATTTCAAATTAAGTTATTTTCATATGTGATTTTCCATTTTTTCATTCCTTTATTGCGCTTTCTATGGTGACAATCACTCTTGTATTTTTTTATATTTGTCAATTTCTGTTTTTTTACTGAATTTCTAAGTTCTTGGAAAACTATTTTCAAATCTTCTAGATTTATCCATATCATATCAGATAAATATAACTTTTATGAAGCTTTAAAATCTTTTTATATTTTCATTTATATTATTTTAATATATTAAATTAATGTGTTTTTTTTCAAGCCATACGGTCTTCTTTTATGTTTGGATGTTAGTACCTTTTGAAATATAATTTTTGCTTTTTAACATTTTGCACTTTAACTACCATTATAAAGATTTTAGTTATAATTATTTTATTTTTGCATGTTTAAATGTAATAGGAATTTTGAGTATCAGAAAGAGGTATAGATGTAGTTTTAGGGATTGTTCAAAGTAGTTTTTCCAGTATCATCCTCAGGAATCACTCTCATGTTTAAATGATGGCCTTAAAATATCTTGAGCTCTTTCTACATTGTGCTCTTTAATACCATATCTATACAGGTCTTTTCTCCCTAAGGGATTCTTAGCACCTTATTCCTTACATGTTGTTGTAACAATACTATCTGAGACCTAAATCATCTGGAAATTCCTCTCTTATTTGAAACTTTCCTTCCAGTATTTGTGCCTTATTCAATTGCCTTTTGTCTGCTTTTTTCTCAGTCTCAATTTTCCTTTTAGTAGTTATTTCTTTTTTCTCTCCCTTTCAAATAGAGTGTCTACTCAAATGGCTGATAATCCTTATTGTCTGCTCATCTTTTAAAGTGGTTCACTGAAAGGAATTCTTAGTGTCAGGTTGCATCTATTCTATCAGATTTGGGGTACAATGTCACCTCATCATGGAGGCCCACCCTATGAAAAAACCCTTTTTGAATTCTGCCTTTTGTCACTGTGTTTCTCCTGATGGTGGTTATAGAACATGACATTTTTATTTGTTGTTTTTCATGCCTATTGATAGGTCTCCAGAAGTATTTTGAATAAATAACCCATCAAGAATATCAAGAGAATAGAAAATATAACAATTCTGTTTGCTCTCTTTTTCTTTTGCTCTCTTTTCTATCATTGTTACATTTCTCTATTTTGTTCCTAAGTTTGTGTGTGTGCACATGTGTGTTTCTATGTGTGTGCACGTGTGTATACTAATACATCTGAGTAATCAATAGATGATTATTCTGAGTTCACAAAATTACAACACTCCAGTGTTTTACAAGTTTGATGTTTCGCCTCAACATGCCTATATTATTTTGTAGTTTCATTATCATTTGAATAATAAGCTTTGAATAAGCTGAAAATGTACACTTTTCCACCCCATACACAGCACTTCATAACTTAAACAGAGTAAAAGTGTAATAAATTTGGATTATTATAAATAAATGTGCTAGATTCTGCAAAAGTCATATTGTGGTGTAGCATTATTACAGTTTACACACTTAGTAATTTAAGTATAATACATACAATATAACGTGGGTTACAGTTCCAGGTTGAGGAATCTGGCCCACAGAGAAGTAGAATGTGCTCACCCATGTCAGAGATAAACAAGATGATACTTATAAGTTATGTCTCATACTTTAAGTTTACTTATATATTCTTAAAATATTTATTTATGTGTTTTCAAATATATAATTTTAAATGAGAGACCCAAGAACTCTATATATTCAACATATTTCAACATGTAATGCATTATTCCAGAAACATTTACTTTTGATTTTTGAGTAAATCTTCATATTGTTGTTTTGAACCAGAAGATAATTGTAGCATATTCCCTAAGAACCATCTCCTGTGGTTTACAGCAGCTGAGCAAGTTGATATAAAGAATATTCATAGAAAAAACTATGTCTGCCTTTGAGGTTTCAAAAATAAGGGGAAATTTTCAATAATTTGCAGAATATTTTAGGAAATAGAATGCATAAATTACATTCAAATATGCTCTAATCCATGGGATCTAAGTCCCCTCTCAATTAGAAGCAGAGTGGGCATCACCATCCCAAAATCTTCAACATTGAGAAATGAACAATGGATTAAAGTAGAATTATAATTATTTTACTACAGACTTATTATTATTCTAGTAATGGAAAACTCTTATTATTAACATAAAGGCAGTGGCCATCAGTGGTTCTGAGTGACAGGAGAGGGAAGAATAGTTCTAATATGGGGGCGTTTTCAGGACATTGTATTTCTCCTGCATAACAATCCAGTGCCTGATACAGGCCATTGTATATTTTGTTATAACTTACAAAAGTTTGTGGGACAATTAGAAACTATAATGTAAACTATAGTCCATGGTTAGTAGCAATGCTTCAGTATGGCTGATCAATTGTAAAAATTGTACCACACTAAAAAATGATGTTGTTAATGTAGGGAAGTGTAGGAGGGGAAAGATTGGAGCATATGGGAATCCTTTATATTTTTATGTAACATTTATGTAATCTAAAACTTCTTTTAAACTAAAAATTAATCAATTATAAAAAATATGCTCTGAATTATCTGGTACTAAATACTTCATTTCTTTGTATTTACTAGGTGACTAGAATGTATCCATAAACACCTGATTTATGTAGAGTTCTACATAGGCATTGGAATTCAACCCTTATTGGAATATAATAAAGAAAAAACAAAATGTAAAATGCATGTGGGTAGTGGTAAATAAGACTGCTCCCCATTAAGTAGATGCTTTCATTTCAAATGGAAGAAGACAGTCCTGTTCAAATAACAGCAATGGAAGTAGGGTCCAAACAGAAATGGTCATGAAAATTTATCAACAGAGGGCAAGAAACCAACAACTATCCAGCATCTTATATTTTGATATAAAGAGTAAAATATGATTATTTTAAGTGTAATTTGATATTACCTAATATAGAAGGCATTGGAAATTACTCTGCATTTTATAGTCTGTTTGTTTTATAGTCTCATTCTCTTGTCTTAGTGGCTTAACACATTCATTTACAACAGGAATCAAGATTTTTTATTTCATTTTTTGGCAATGGTTGCTTGTAGAAAATATATGTATTTCTTTCTTGCATCTTTGTGGGTAGTTTCTGTGTTTCTGGGACTCTCTCCATTTCATCCAGGTTATCGAATTTATTGGTGTACAGTTGTTCATTGTATCCTCTTTTAACTCTTTTTATTTCTTTAGGGTTGATAGAAATGTACCCATTTTACTTCTGATTTTAGTTATTGCTTTCACTTTTTTCTTTGTCAAAGTAAAGGCTTTTTAATGTTATTATTCTTATCAAAGAACAAAGTTTTCATTTTGTTGATTCCCCCTATTGTTTTACTTTAAATCTGTATTGATTTATCTCTATTCTAATTTTATTTCCTTCCTTCTGTCCTTCTGTTCACTTTGTGTTTAAGTTGCTTTTCTTTCTCTAAAATGTACAGTTGTAAGGTTAGGTCTCCAATTTAGATCTTTCCTATTTTGTAATGTAAAAATTTAGAACTATAAATTTCCTTCTCACCACTCCCTTTGCTGCATCCCATAAGAAGTGGTATGTTTCCATTTTCATTCCCTTCTTTGTGATTTCTTCTTTGATCCATTTGTTGTGTAAGTGTCCATTGTTGTATTTCAACATATTTGTGAATATTCCAATTATCCCAACGTTATTGATTTCTAGCTTCATTCCATTGTGGTCAGAGAGAATACAATGTATTATTTCAATATTTTTTCAATTTTTCATGTCTTGTTTGTGACCAAACATACGCTCTATCCTGGAAAAAAATCCATGCGCATAACAGAAGAATGTGTATCTTTCTATTGCTGGGAGCAGTGTTCTGCACAAGTGTGTTATAGAATCATTCAAATCTTCTGTTTACTTATTGATCTTCTTTCTAGATTTTCTATCCATTATTAAATGTGGTGTATTGAACTCTCCTACTGTTAATGTAGAAAAATCTATTTCTCCCTGAAATCTGACAAGATTTTCTGTTTATATTTTGGAGCTCTTCCATTTGGGGCAAATATTTGAAATTGTTATATCTTCTTGTTGAATTGATCACTTTATCGGTATTTAGCAATTTTCTTTTTCCCTTTTAATAGTTTTGGAATTGAAGTCTATTTTATCTAAAATTAGTACAGCTACCCCAACTCATTTATTTTCTTTGAATGGTATGTTTTTTTCAATTATTTCAATTTCAGTTTCTTAATTTAAACAACATATGGTTGGGTCTTGTTTTTATATCCATTCTGCTATTCTTTGATTTTAACTAGAGAGTTTAATCAATTTACATTTATAATACCTAATGATAATGCAGAAATTTATTCTTCCAGTTAGCCATAAGATCTTGTAAGTCTTTTGTTTTTCTTTGGTCCTCAATTCTTCCATTTTAAACTGCTTTCATATATATGTGATTTTTTTTATGGTACCATTTTGATCCCTTCTCATTTCTCTGTATATGTTTTTCATATATTTACTTTGTGGTTACCCTGGATGTAAACTTGACATCCAAAATCTTTATCATTCTCATTTGATTAATTTCAATAACATATACATACACTCTACTTCCTCATATTACACATAATAATATGATCAATGCCCCAAACCATAGATTTATCATAAGTTTTTATTCATTTGCATTTTAGAACCTGTAGGATGTAGAAAGTGGAGTTACAAAACAAAATACATTACTGACATTTTTAATTTTCCAAATATTTACCTTTACTGAGGTCTCTATATTTCTTTAGACCACTTTGATCCTCTGTCTAGTGGCCTTTCCCCCTCACTATGAAAGACTGACGGAAACACTTAAGGGAAATTTTATTTCAGTCATTTTGATCTTCAACTCCAGTATTTTCATTTGGTTCATTTTCAAAATTTCTATCTTACTGAGAATCTCATATTATTCATTCTTTTTATGTGTGATATACTTTATTTTTTCTTTGTATTTTCCTCTATTTCCTTGAGCATATTAAGGATCATTTTTTAAAATTCTGTTTCAGATATGTAAAAATCTTGTCTTTTGCAGACATTTTTTTCCTCTTTTTTTTCTTCTTCATTGTTTTTCACTAATAAAGAGACCTTGACTATGTCATTGTCTACTGTGTCTTGTCTACTCTGGTTAGAACATTATTACAACTTTGAATAACATTGGTAAAGTTGAGCATCTTTTCTTTTTTCCTGTTCTCAGGGAAAAAGGTTTCACACTTTCACTCTTAAATATGATGCTAACTGTGGGATTTTTATGTATGACCTTTATAATCTTGAATTAATTCCCAACTATTTCTAATTTTCTAAGTTGTTTTATCAAGAATTGTTTCTGAATTTTGCCAAATGACTTTCTTCAAATATTGAGATGACCATGTGTGTGTATTCATGTGATTGTTTTACTTCATTTTATTTGTATTGTGTATTAACTTAATTGATTTCCATATGTTGAACTACATTTTCAAACCAGGATAATTCCCACTTGATTATGGTATACGATTCTTTTAACACACTCTTGGATTCTGTTTACTAGTATTTTGATGAATATTTTTGTATCTTTATTCGTAAGGGGTATCAGTACACAATTTTATTGTGGCATCTTAAACTGGCTTTGGTATTAGAATGATGCTGAGATCATAGAATAAGTTAGAAAGGGTTCCCTCCTACTCAAA